>PVHY01002052.1:0-16798 GCA_004024945.1 Uropsilus gracilis | reverse complement strand
GGCTGTCACTGAGAGTTGGTGGCTCCAGATGCATCTTGCAGCTGTTGCAGGAGCCTGGCCCAGCCACCAGGATGCTGTGTGTGCCCTCCAGGAGAAAGGAGACAGTGTACATGGACTGAAAAGCCTAATTCACAGCAGGCAGCAGCATGATCCACCCAGGGGACATGAGCCACCCAGCTGGGACACACTGTAGGTCTGAGCTGCAGTGCCAACTGCTGAGTGGCTCAGTCCACCGCCTTCGAGACTGGGTGGCCAATAGCATGGGAACACCATGCCCATGGATTCCCTGCAGGGCCAGCCCAACAAGGAGCCGAGGATCCATGCCACCCCGATGAAACAGACAGCAGTGGCCTGGACTGCAGAGCGGTGAGAGGGCTCAAGGTGGAGAAGAAAGAGGCTGATGCCAGCTAACAAGGGGGTTCAAGGATCGCCCCCGCCTCCCACTAGAGAAAATATATAGAAAGAAGTAATATTCTCCTCTTTCTGCCCAGGTGACCCAGAGATGTCTTGCAGTTCTACAGCACCCAGGTATCGGGAATCTGGGACAAGATGCCAGGCTTGGAATGAGGCGCTGCTCTTGCCAGCTGCCCTGGGTGCTGCCGGTTGCCAGCTCATCTGCAGGAAGGACCAAGGCTAAGTGCTGCTGTGCCTTCCGGAGAGTTCCCGAGACACCCAGGACCAGGCAAACACAAATCTATCCATGTGCTTTAGATACAAACAAATGGTGACTATCAAAGTCGAAGTTTTGGCATTAATATGATACATCTCCACTCACAGACTGGGAAATAACCGAAATGAATCTAAATTAGTATCTTAATTAACCGCAGTATATTTTCCTTCTATAAGAGACAGGGGAAAACAATGAAAATCCCTTTTGTTAAGGTGGCCCCAATGCAGAGACGTATGCCTGAAGCTCAAAGCAGATTCAAGTCGAACTGTTGGGTTAATTCTTCAAAATGGGAGCAATGTACCCCCAGATCCTACTGCGTTATAACAGCCACAGAAATCAAAACAAACAGCTCTGTTTAGACAAAAGTGCAGACTAAAATTTTTCAAGCATTCTCACTGGGAGTTTTTTGTCTGTTTGGTTGGAGTTTTTGTTTGTTTAGTTGGATTTTTGTTTGTTTTTAATGTTTTCTATTGGGTCTCTAACAGTTAAATATAATTGTACTTCCCAGTGAGTAACAGCTCTATTTGTGTGATGGAAGGAGGTCTCTTGATAACAGAAGAGAATACAATTTACAGGAAGGGATTTAGATTAACAGCATGAAACACAGCCTCTGGAAAGAGGCATGAAGTTCTAGATGGCCCAGGTGATGTCATACACCCCATACTGTTCTTCAGTTCTCTCTTTTATGCTTCAGCCTGAAAGTCTCTGAATATCCATTTGCTGTGCTCACTCACGATGGTGGAGCCCATTCTTTCCATAGGCAAATGTTTTAGTTAAGAATGCAAATCAGACATGGCAGTCTCCCTGCTTGCACTGGTTGCTAATGCCTTTTAACCGCCACGTATATTCTACATGTTCCAATTCAGCAAAGTTTCCTCTTAGCTGGAGATGCCAGTTTTGGACAGCCTCTGTGTCATCGAGCCAAGAGAACATATTTCCTGCCTGAAACGTGGTCTTGACAGCAAGGCAAAGTGTGATGAAGTTGTGTCACAAATAGGTGCGGCTCAATCCATCTGGCAGAGGGGAGTCCGCGCTGTCTAATTAGGAAATGGAATGATCTGATCTGATCAAACATCCACTTACAGTTTTGATAAGTGAAATGATTCAATTAGAAGGTGGCGAGGGGATGTGAGCTGGTGTCCTAACAAAACCCACACAGCTAGCAATGTGGGAAGAAGGACCTGGGGAAAATGAGCTTTGCACACATTTAGGTCAGCAATATGTATTGTAGCAACGGAATGCTGCACGGATTGCTGAAGATTCTTGGCCAGTAACTTGTGAAACACGGATCTGATTTGCTTGGAAATTTTTTAAATAATTGGCTCCTGCTGGCTGAGGCCTCATGCCAACACTGCATGGTAATTCATTCGTGACATTCCTAGAAGAGAGAATCTGCCGGAAGAGCTGTGGTAATATGTTTAGGGAATCATCATGCCATCCTCCAAATAGGATGCATAAAAGGAAGCAAACAGCGGGAGATCAGCAGAGAGGCCTCTGAGTTTCCAGGGAAAAGATTCTCAATTTAAATGGAAATTGTATGACTCTTCCTCCATGCTCCCTTCTCGGGCTCCAAGTGAGACACTGGCTGGACCTGTTCAAGATCAAGTATACAAATCCAGAGATCCAGAGACCATCCCTTTGGTCTCCTGGATTTGCTATTGATTGACCAAAGCTCTAGAGTGTAAAATGGGGATGGTGCAAAGAATCTACTTGAAACATTATTTTCTGGGACTTTGTAGATGCCATTTCATAGGGACGGGAGGGTGTGAGCTTGTGAATACAAACAGCCTTTGGGAAATAAAAGAAATCTCCAAGGCAATTTAAATCTTTGAGTAAGGACCATATCACAGCTCAGAGCTAGAGTGGGGGACTTAGAAGGAGCATCCAAGAGGAAGCAAAATCATGAGCAGCCAGCAAGAACAGAAAATGAAGCAATGAAGGGAGAGAGGGAAAGTGAGCTTTGAAGGCAGACACAGGAGGAGCTGTGACCAAATGCAACATTTTAAACTGAGTAACAGGAGAACCCAAAAAGGAGCAAGGTTATCTGGGTACCACACTGACTCCTAGGACACAACTCCATCCCCATCTGCCACAACACCATGTAGAGATGACAAGATTGATTCAGGGGTTAGTAGATCAAGGAAGTCAAGGAAGCAATAAGGGGTACAGCTGAGACACCCAGAACCTAACACTAGCCCAAACATCCCCTAGGGTGAACGAGGCACTATTGCCAATAACTGGTCCCAGCAACTCACAGCTGGATGCCCATTTTCCAGCCCCATCTCTTGGGTTTTCCCATATATATGCATACAGACAGATGGCATCAGTAACCAGTGGCTTAGGGGTAAGAAAACTGGAATCCCCAAAGGAGAAAATGTCAACAAAACAGACCATTCTGACAATGCCTTGAATGCGCTCACCCCGTGCCTGCTAGAAGACACCACAAGAAGGGAAGAGAGGAGAATAGGGATTTAGGTAACCTGGAAGGAGCCAAGGGTTACATGAACCAACCAGCACCAGCTGTGACCACCCAGGGAAATATGACAAACCATATCTCTGGTTTAAGGGATCTGACATGAGAGTCCATATAAGGTACCAATGGATTCTGAATAGATACCCTTTGGGAAGTGATTGTTATGATGACCTGGATTCTGAGTGAGGGTAGATAGATGTTGGAGTATCCAAAATAGAACCAAAATAGCAACTAAAGAGGATTCTCCCAAGATGAGGTGATGATTAGGGTCTGCAATTACTGGCTAGAGATCAGAGATCTGGGCTCCCATACAAGGGTCCTTGGGGCTGAGGGGAAATGGCCTCATGCACAAGAACTGAGAGGAAGATGAGACTGAGTTGTTATCTAGTCACTGAGTCACTGAGAATTCCTCTCAGAAGTCAGGTGATCTGACCTGGAAGATGAATTTCCTCCCCTTACCTGCAGGGGAAGGGGGTTCTCAATACCATATGAAGCATGGCTCTCATTGGCTCAAGGAAAGAGCAAAGGTGGGTTAAGGCTGACACGCAGGAGGGCAAGCTATTATCATGGCAGATGGCTAGGCTGATAGAGGCAAGGAAGCTAATAAGAAACTTCACACCAGGAGTTTCCAAATTCCCCCAATCTGGAGATAGCTTCTTACAGAGATAAGGCTGAACTATGTATACACACACACACACACACACACACACACACACGACCTGTGGGATAACACAGTTTTTATTTATTTATGAATGCAGCTACATGAGAAGTCTTGCAAAAAATATAAAAATGAGAACATGTTCAATTATATATTTGAATGGATAAGAAGGTAATGACTTGAAATTCATTCTGTCCCAGAAAACCCAAGATATATAGAAGTAATATCAATAGATCACCAGGGAAAATGACACCCTGAAATGTCATTAATTAAACAAAGAATAAATATTTATTGGCCATGACTATGTGTTAGATTATGTGGGCGATTCACGAATAAATAAGACACGATTCCTACACTCAAGGGACCTTTATATGGAAGCAGAGAGCAGGGCGCTGGGCAACAGCTCCCTCACACTACAAGGCCTGTCCTGCCCTTGGGGCCCTGTTGTTGGACTGACCACAGAAGGCCACTCTACACGTGTGCAGCCGACTGGCAGTGCAGACCATCAGCCCCAGGGACAGCCCTTAGCCAGAGGCTCTCAGCCTCGGACAGAAGCATCCCAGTCCCTTTGGCCCTCAGGTGGGATCATTTGGAGGCATGTTTCTTGTACCATTGCCAAGAGTTTTCTCTTGGGATTAAGAACCATCCAATCAGAGCTTAAGAACTCAGTACTTATTGTTCCTTCCCTTCTCAGCACAATGACTGGTATCCCTGCATGTTCTGGGTAAGTGACCTGCTCTTGAATCCTTGCTTTAAAGTCAGCTTTCAAAGAAATCCACACCAAGACATCTATCTGCCGACTATGAACTATGGACTCTTGATGACGTGCATTCATTATCTTATTTATTTAATCCCTTTGCAATTGGATAAAGAAAAATATTCCACCAGGTCATTGTCCCTTCTTAAGAGCCAGTTCTCTATTGTGCTCTCTTCAGGACTAGATAAAAGAACTGTGCTATGTGTAGCGGGCAGAGTTTGGGGCAGCCTCCTACCTCTAGAGCATCCCCCCAAGGACTATGACTGCCATAACCTCCTCCTTTGGGGACCTCACCAAAAGGTGGTTTTCAAGTAGTCTACCCATCAGGGAATTTCAATGTCATTGCAAACCAGGTGGACATGGGACTCAAGCTGGACGAAGCAGCCACTTCTCTGGGTATTTTTCCCATCAGAACCAGGGAAAGTCAGTCTTTCTCTGCAGTGTGAGGTGGCAAAGACAGATGCTGGGGACATTCAGCCCCCTCTCCTGGCTTATGCAGAAAGTCCATCAGTGGGAAGGATGGAGCCAACACTGAGAAAAGCAGAAGTAGCACTTAGAGAGGCAATTCTAGGGGCCAGGTTCTTCCAGAGTTAGCCCATTCATGGCACTCACTACAAGTCAGTGATTCTGTTTAATCACAGGCAGTTCAAGACTCCTGTCACCTGCACACAGCATATCTGGGGTTGTAGACTGGCTTGCTCAGCATTTTACCCCCATGTGGCAGATGCTGGAAATGTAATCACATATTTCCCAGGATCTCTTATTTCTTTCCCGGCACTGAATTTTATTCTTACCTTCTCTCAAGGCTCTGCTGGGGATGGAGAAACCACCCCAATCACTCTCTCACACCCACACCCACACCCACACAGTGATCTAGGCAATTCCACCTTCCATCCCTTCCATGCACTCATTTCTTCAATCAACAACCTTTCACTATGGTTTCGTTGAGTATGATCCATCTGAGGCACTGTGCTAAGCACCAGGTAATGAATGTAAGGCACATTTCCTTCCTCCACAAGTCTGCAACCTTGTGATTTCCTAGCCTGTGAGCATAAGGGCACTAGAGCAGCCCACCCATGCTCCAAAGTCCTTTCTCTACAGTGTTATGAGCAAGGGGTACAAAGGGCACATGACCTCTGCCCCACTGCCCTGGAGCTCATGGATGGCAGCCTTGTGTTCAGTCATGCCCCACACCCCGCCTCACACCCTCCCTTCCCATTCAACTAGAGCTGAGGCTCCACTTCCAAGAGTCACTCACACAGCTCCTGACAGGAGGCCTCAGCTCCTCTCCACAGGGACCTCCTGACAGGGTGTCTTGAGTGACCTAATGACATGGCAGGTGGGCTGTGCTGCCAGAACTACACTGGGAAACACTGAGAAAGCATGCCCCACAGTCCCAGAGGCAAACAGAGGCCATCCTGACTGGATGGGGGAGAAGGAGTGAGGAGAGAGAACCTAGAAGAGGATGTTCACACACTGGAAGGAAATTTTAAAATGTCATCCACGAGAATGGAAAGATCTCATTTCCCAGTGGTGGGGGGGAGGGGATGAGAACAAAAGTCCAAGTAGAATTCAAGCTAAATTCAAGTAAAATTCAGCTCTGGAAAGATACATCTCCCCGGCAGACAGGAAAGAAGGGAAGAAGTAGAAGATGAACCAAACAGGTTCTGACTAGGATAGAGATAGTTTAAGGATCCATATACAAAGGGGGACCAGATACTGTTTCCTTTTGCTTGCCTTTCTAGCTAGAGTTTCCCCCATATGTGGCAGGAGTCAGTGGTGTGTCCATCTCCCTTGGATATAAAGGGGAAACCAGTTTTCTAGTGTCCAGAAAACGGGGGATGACCCAGAACTTACTTTCAGTCTGGCACAAGCTCCCTCTGTCTTTCAAAGCAATGAAGGGGAGGTGTATTCATGAGCTACTGCTGCGTAACAAATTACTCCAAAGCCTAGAGGCTTGAGACAACAAACATGTATTCTCTCAGTTTCTGCGGGCTGGGAATTCAGAGGGGGCTTAGCAAGGTGGCTCTGTGGGTCAAGATCTCTCATGAGGTGTCAGTCAAGATTTCATCGGTGCCTACGGTCACACAACATTCAACTGGACCTGAGGCTCCACTCCCAAGAGCCACTCACATAGCTCCTGTCAGGAGGCTTCAGTTCCTCTCCACCAGGACCTCTTGACAGGGTGTCTTGAGTGACCTTATCACATGGCAGTGAGTGTTCCCCAGCCACATGATCCAAGAAAGAGGAAGGCAAAATATACAACTCATCGCCATAGTATCCCCGAGTATCCAAGGAAGCCCCACGCAGCAAGGCAGGTCAACCCAGAGTGTGGGAGCCCAGAGGTAAAGATCTTCAGGACTGTTCTGGAACCTGGTCACCAGGATTTCCACTCAAGTTCACCGTCAGTGGGCCAGCCAGCACCGGTTCCCACAGTGCAGGCAGTCTCATCAGAGGCATCAGTGTGAGAGCACCCAGTCACATCCCCCTTGCAGCTTCGCTTCCAGCTCTCCTGAGTCCTGCTCACACCTCTGGATTCTATGACCTTTGCATCCTTGTGTTACTAAAGACAACAAGGATACTGGCAATCAAGTGCCCCCTCCTCCCCAACCTCACCCCTATACCCCCCAGCCGCCCAGAACAGATGATGTTGGTCTGTGGGAATCTGTTGGGTGAGTCCACAAGACAGGAGCGAGGAGGGAGTGAGCCGGGGTCAGAGACTCAGAGAGGGAATGGTAGGGAAGGATGCACAAGGGATACCAGTTGGGTATCCAAGAGAAAATTAAGGAATTATGGAGAGGCCATGAAGACCAACAGGGATTCACATAAGGCCCAGCTGAGGGGTAAATGAACAAATCATTCTTGGTTTTTAGACTTGACAGACACCCTCTCCTTTTAGCCCTAGAACTGCTGGGTCATTGCCTGATGCACAGACTCTGGGGCCCAGACTAGCTTAAAAACTTGGATTTCCTATTTTTTATGGAATTATTTATTTGGGGCCTCAGGTACAGAGGACTGAACAAATCCTCTTCCTTACGGATTTCCTCTCAAGGTCCCCTCTCTTGTTTTTTGCATTTTATTCTCCTTTGCATATTCATCTCCTCTTCTTCACCCCCACAGTCAATCATTCTAATGGTTCAATGTGTATCTGTTTATTTGTATGTATTAATGCAAATGGGTATTGTTTTGCATGCATGTATTTTTAATTTGTGTAAATGTTGTGCTATAGATCTCATTCTGTTGCTTTTTTTTTTTTCACAAGTCTCTTTTTAAGATGCATTCAACTTGCTAGGTTTACACCTGATCAGTAGCTGCTTACCATCACTGGGCTCCACAGCCCACACCACAGAGTCTACCTTCCCCTTCTCCCAAGAACAGCAGCTCCAGGTTGCATTTAACTCCTCACCATCCCACACAGCTTCCCATTCATGGTGCATCCCTAGCACTGGCATTCCTGGGGCAGAGCAGGTGTGTACACTTGAGTCAAGAAGTCACATCCAGGCTCAGCTGCTGCCTGCATAGTCCATTCCCACTGGAGGGGCATGATGGTGAGAAGCCTAACCGAGAGACTGGCACCCTGGCGGGCTTTGCCAGCACCACAGCAGTGGGCTCCAGCCTAGCTGAAAAGTACCTTGGATTTAGCGTAACATGTTAAAATGTTCCTTTCATGAAAACATTTTGCAGGTCTCTCCCCATTCAGGATCCAGCATTTCCTCCTTTACCACTATGTGACACATCTCACGATACATGTAGGTGTTTCTGTCCAGGAGGTAGGAATCTTTACCACCGCAGCCTCTGCCCCTTCCATGCTCCAGACCTCCTTTCCCTTCTTGCGAGCTTCCAGCCTCCTCAGACATGTGTACCAGGCACTCTGGGGGATTGCTAGTGAAAGTGAGCTACCCTGGACAACAAACTTCACACTGAGGGTCTGGCTTGAGTCCTCCCCTCTCCCCAGCGTTGGTAAGTCAGACACCACCAGAATCACGTCAGCCCTGCATGTCAGCTGGGATGAGGGGCAAGTGGGTGACATAGCTCCAGAGCCAGCCAGCCAGCACTGGCTTCCCTGGTGGAAACGAGGAAAGAGACAGTGAGAAGAGAAGAGCAAGGAGGGTGGCAGACGCACTGCCGAAAAACAAGAGGAAGATGAATGAACCAAAGTATATTAGGTGTCAGAACACCATCCCACATAAGCAGGAAACCCAGTCGTTTCTCTGATGATGATTGATGTTCCATCAAGAACAAGCTGACGTTAATCCAGTTACTTCGATAGAAATTAAAAATAAGCTAACATCCTGTGGGGTTTTACAGCTGATGACATACTTTCACAAAATAACCTTATTGGTTCCTGACACATCTATTGGGAATTTGCACAGCCCTGCCTAATGTCACCGCTTACAGCAGATGAAACTAAGGAGCCAAGAATTTAAGTAACGTGCCTGGGATCACACAGCTGGTGAGTCGTGGAGCTGAAAGCCCAAATGCAAACTCCAGGCTGGGGTCTGATGGTGTGATTTAGAACAGTGATTCATCCCAGCAAAACTCCATTGTTGTGAAAGAACTTGGAGACAAGTAGAGTTCAGTAGATCTGAATCAGATCCAAGTAGAACACTCGTAGGTGCAAAAAATATTTAAAGTCAGGTAACAAATGATTCACGCTGCTCCCAATTAAATTTGGGGCACTGTTTACTGAGGAGAAGAGAAAAAGAGGCAATAATGTTTGTTTCTTAAAGAGCATGTACAGTCCCTTTCCTCTTCCACCTGCTTAGCAGTCAATGGAGGTGATGGCACTGGAGATGCTGGAATCAACACCCTCAGGTCGCCCAGTGAGATCAGAAGGAACTGCTGCCCTCCACGTCCTGCTGTGCACACAGGTCTCCAGCAGTTCTCAGAGCCCCCCGCAAGGCTGCCCAGACCCCCAGTGTGCAGAGAGAAGGGCGAGGCATAGCTTCCAGGCTAGGGAACCTGCCAGCCATGCTGAGCAGAGGAAGATCAAAACTGAGACAGCTCTAGGATCCCAGGCAGCAGTCAAACAGATCCCAAACAGCTGGGGAAAAAGGGTTGTTTGATGGTGGAGACAGAAGAGACCTGCTGCTCCGAGGATGCACAGTGAGTGTCTCACCCAAAGTCCCGCCTGAAGCCTGCGGAGTCACCTGGGTCCAAACCCTGCTGTCTGGGATGTGCCCTGCTGAGGGGCGTGCAACTGAGAATCCTGTTCCTGGTTCCGTGGAGCCCAAAGGGGCCCTGAAGCTGCCCTCTGACCTCCAGCCTTTGGTCTCTCCCCACTTACCACCAGCAGGATCCCTGGTTAGGACGGCGTAGCCCAGACATGGGTAATGTCTTCAGAAGCTGCCGAAGACCCCAGAGATGCGTCAATAACCTGAGCTAAAGGGATGCTGGCAGAGAAGACAATCTTGATTCTGATCAAGACCCATCAAGCTGGATGATGGTCACCTCCCTGCCAAAGACTACGGAGTGAGCTGACGGTCACAATGCTGGCTCTGTGCATTTGCCACTCCCAGGAGGAATTTGCCAGACACTCTGGCCACCAGGCTTGAAGATGACACTGTCTTTGTACCTAAGAAGACATCTGCCCTCTTTTTCTTTAAATTGATTGCACATATAGATCATTTACATCATTGTCTACCCCAAGGTTGACCCACCACCTTGTCACCCATGAACCATCACCTTAATCTTTTGTACCCATCCCTCCCCCAACTTGACCCCCTTCCTCTCCCTTGCTCTGTGCTTCAGTTCTGCTGACAGGTTTAAATTTTCCTTGTCCTTTTGTTTGTACGTTTTCCCCATAGTCCGCATATAGGTGAGATCATCCTGTATCTCTCTTTTCCTTTCTGGCTTATTTCCGCTAACATGATTCCTTCTAAGTCCATCCATGTTAGCACAATGCATCAAATCTGTCTTTTTGATGGCTGAATAATATTCTACTATGTACATATACCACAACTTTTTGATCCATTTGTCTTAGGGTGCATTTGGGTTCTTTCCTTATCCTGCCTATTGTTAATGACACTGCAATAAACATCTGAGTACAGGCACCTGTCCTCTCCATAGGCAGGGAGAGGCCTTCCAGCCAGGGCCTCTGAATAAACCTGGGAACCGCTGC
Source organism: Uropsilus gracilis (assembly GCA_004024945.1). NCBI lineage: Eukaryota > Metazoa > Chordata > Mammalia > Eulipotyphla > Talpidae > Uropsilus > Uropsilus gracilis. The sequence continues at coordinate 6,119 of PVHY01002052.1, read as the reverse complement.
TGGGGTTGGGGTACCAGAAAACAACATAGGAGGTCGAAGAGTTCCTAGGGGCCATTACTAGGAGGACAAACTCTCCTCCTAACCACCTACTCACTTAGACTTTCTATGAAAAAAGCAGCAGGAGAGAGAAATGCCATTCATCAGACACTTCACTACTTTGGCCTCCTTCCCGCTCACCATCAAGAGATTGTCATGGTGTCAATCTCTCTCTGCTGGGCTGTTTCCTCTCTTCCATATTCTCATCTGAAACTGTCACTGGGATAGAACTGGTGATTGAAAGTCTTGATCATCTGCAACAGTTACGAAGTGATGAGCTAAGTTGGCCAACAAAACCACAGAGCTTCCAGAACTGTCCATTGGCAACTTGGGTGAGACGCCTCATGTGTTCACACCGCTCTCAGCTTTGTATACCCCCACCCAACCCCAACACTACCAGCAGAAGATCATTAGTAATGCTGGGAAGACACACTCAGGGCTACAGCTATGAAGTCTAGAGGTGCTAAGGAAGCACCTGTATGAGGAACAAAATGTAGACTACCTCCAGGAAGTCCTCTGTGATCTCCCTTCTGGCCTCAGTGCTTGTCCAGGATCAGAGGCCGCCTCACTCTGTTCCTTCCTGTCTCAGTTCCAAAGAGCCATGAAGGTACAGTGACATCTCTGCTCGCTCTCTCTTAGGTGCAGATACACCAGCGTTTGGTCAAGGCCTCCTAACACACATAGGAAAGACCAGCCTGGATTTCACCAGAAATACTTTATAGCAGTTCAGCTTCCAGCTCAGAGGAGGGCAACCTGACCCACAGTCCCGGGGCTCTGTGGGTCAGACCTTCCCACTGGGCCTCGCCTGCCCCAGCCCAACCACTCAGCTTCCCCACCTGCGCCCCATCCCTCCCCTGCAGCCAGAATGAGACATGGCACCTCAGGGACAGGTTTATCCTTCCAGATCCCCACAAGAGTCATTTCCACATTAAACTCTCCATCACCCTGCTTCTTGGAGACAAATCACCTGGCCAGAAGAAGAGTAAGGAGGCGAGGCCCCTCCGGTGGAAAGTGCGGAGGTAAAGGAAAAGCATCAAGGTGCCTGAGACCTGCTTTACCCGATACCCCAATGTGAACCCAATGTGACTCTCAGATGACCAGGTGCCCCTCTTCTCATTGTGTTGCTGCGGGGATTAGGTGGGATGGATATGAGCACGTTGAAAGTGCACTGGCAAGAATTCCATGGATGCCCCTTCCTCCTTCCACCCCCCTCTTCCCTCCCTCTCCTCCTCCTTTCTTCCACCCTCTCCCTCCCGCTCCCCCTCCAGAAGACCACTGGGAACAATCACACCACAGGGGGCTGGCCCATCTGGAACCTTCCACTCCCAGGTCCCACCAATCTCCTAGATGCCCAGGGACTGCCCTGCTGTGGCACTGTGACCCTGGTCAGCCTGGTTGTGCAGGAATGAACACCCCTCTCTGTCTTGGCTCTGGACCCCACCATCTTATGTGCCTTTAGGAGCTGGAGTGCCACTGTCTAATTAGGAGCCTCCTGCTCTGCTGAGCTTCCTCTGTGTTTGAAGCAAATGCATTCAGTAGCCAGAGGAGGACAAGAAGGGGAAAAAAATCTCTCATTTTCCCTTTTTATCTCCAACAGCCAGCCAGTTTTATTTATTTATTCTTTTATCAGACTCGAGACCCACTGGGATTTCACTGCCTGGCAGTCAAAGCAGACGAGGGCAAAGGAAAGACCCAGAGACCTGGACTGCCTGGGCCCCAGGAGGAAGCAGAGTCTGACTGCCAGGGGCTCAGGCGTGAGGCACTGAGACACGCGGCAGAGAGTTCCAGAAGCTTCTCCAGGGTGGAGAGCACAGAGTCAGACCTGCAGGAGTCAGTAGGTCAGGCTTGCATGCAAAGTGGAGCCCCACCCACGGCTCACTCACTCAACAGGCCACCACCAGGTGCATGCAGGGGAGAAGACGCTCCCTGCTCACAGAGAAGATTCTGGCTCACTGATGCTTTCAAAGACTTCTCCAGGGGGTGGATGCACCACAAACTGAAGGCTCCTTAAGGGCTTTGCTCCCCAACGCATCCCTCATGCCTCATCCTGGCTGTGACTCAGAAAACACTCGCTGAGTGGCCAAATGGACGAGTGAAAGGACACTCGAAGGAAACACCTCGCTGGCCCAAGAGCTGACCTGCACCTCAGCCTCACCTGAAGACCAAGCAGCAAGAAAATATTGGATGTCGCCACCGCCTTCTTGACAATCATGTAGACGCTGTACTTTGCATCAAAAAATGTCCTTCTTCATGGCACGGCAGCAACAATGCTTTCATTGACTTACAAGAACGCAGCATGTGGCACCTTTTCAGTGCCAGGGGCAATGCCACGTGCCCTGTGCACACACAGACAGGGCTGGGGGCCTGGTGCCGAGAAATGTGGTGATGCCGCCCCAGCATCCCACTGCCCGCACCCACCTTGCTGCCATCCCTGCCCACCCCATAGTCTTCTCTCTCAGTCAACCCCCTCAGGAGCTACGTCCTGCTGTAGGCAAAGCCCCCAGGGAGCAGCAGGAGGGAGACCCCTTCTTGACATTTTCTTCTTTCATAAAACTCTAGGTGAGGCCAAGAGTGATAGGTTCTTTCTGGAGAGGGATTCATAATCTGTCCTGCCTGGAGCCAGTCCCTTGCTGGCGTGCCAAGTGGACAGGTGTTAAGAGGAGAAAGCATGGCAATGGCCAGAGTGGGGAGGGACCTCCAGATCATGCAGCTGGAGCTGTGGAGAGGGCCTGTTCCAGCAGCCAGAAGCTGACCTATGTCAGCCTTGATGGAGAATCCTGACTCACGGGTCCCCTGCCCTCCCTCTGCCGCTCTTCTACCCAGCTGCCTGGCACTGGACCTGGCATTTGGATTCTCACTGAAAACACCTTGCCCACGGGTATGGTACACCCTGCTGCACAATGAGGAGTGCCCAAAGGCCTGGTCAAGCATCCCCTGCAATTGGCAGCCATCCCTGAACTCACTGGCAATCCAGCAGAGACTGAGGTCCCAGAACTGGCCCCTGACTTCCACCAACTCAATCAGAAATGCCCATGTGCCCCGCTCACCGGGCTGGCAGCTCTCAGGATCACCGCCATAGTGTAAGGCTCTGTCAGACCAGAATGGACTCCCCAGAGGTCTGACACCACCCTTGCCAGTGCCCAGCATCTGGAAAGCAACCCCTGTTTCTCTTCTCATTAAACCCTTAGAGCCCAGGGTGCCACTGAAGGGCAAGAGCTGCCAGCTAAGCCCAGGACAGCCTGCTTCTCTTGCTTCCGGGACTGATTCTACACGAGAGGAAACAGCCAGGTGTGCTCAAGGGTCTGGGCATGTGAGTAGGCATGGCATGGGGGTTCCCTGGGTGGGGGGGGGATGTGTGGGGTTTCTCAGGATCATTGCTTCTTCAGTGTGTGCACTGATGCTGGGCTTCATGTACACAGGACAGGCACCTCCTGTTCCTAGAAGCCCATGATCTAGGCTCTGTCTTGGCTCTCTCATGTTTTCTTCTGCAATGAGAGATCTAGAACCTTCTTTTGCTCTACAACTCTCCACTGCCATCAGGGAGGAAGGTGTGCCCAGGACTCATTTACTGTCCTTCTGATGGACAGCTCACTGATCCGGTGTCCCCTTCACTCCAGGGAAGAATAGGTGATCCTTCAGGTCGACTGCTTTTACCTGTGTCATGGGGGGACTCACAGTGCCCATCGCTTAAACCCCTATCACGCCCTTTTATTTGCTCTGTGTCCAGGTCCCACTCTTGGTTTGGTTTGGTTTTCCTAGGCTGCTCACCATGGAACTGCTGTCCTTCTGATTACCAGAGAGGTGCCTAGAGTGCCCTGTTGTGTGGGTGGGTATGTGCATGCTCATGTGTGCATGCATGTATGTGAGAGAACACATGACCCTCAGTCTGGGAGAGGAGGACCTTCTTTGAGACATTTCAATTCCCCTTCAGCAAGGTCTTTAAATGGTCAAGGAAGAAAGACAGCACACACACACACACACGCGCGCGCACACACACACGCACACATGCACACACACATACATATCCTCCCTCCATCAAATCTGCAGAACAAATGCCTTGCTGTCCTGGGTGTGGTGCTGGTTCTAAACTCCTAACAGCACTTCCTTCCCCTAGCCATCTCTCCCAGAGAAGACCTGAATTCAGTTTCCTTGACAACCAGTCTTCCTCTCTCCCCAGATTTTTCAACGCTGTGGTGATAAGGTGTATTTAAACCCAGCAGCCATGTTCCCATGGTGATGGAAGACCCCCAGTAAGTTGCCATGGGAACAAGAGATGGCTTTGAAAGAGGATAAAAGTAAGTCGGCTTTGCAAGTGATGACAGCAAAGTTAGAGGCAGAGGCGCTAAGGAATCTGGCTCAAGGAGGCATCGGGTCACGGGCGATGGTCTGTCTATTCTACCTAAGGCCAGAGGGAGGTCTTGGAGGGGGTGAGGAGATGCAATACCACCTTCCACTCTGCACTCAAGAAGACTTGCAGCAAAATGGCTGCTGACATTTGAAGACAAGTTCTCTTCATTTGCTCCAATTTGCTATTTACTCCTTTGTCTCTCTCCTTCCGAAAGGATTTAGGAAACAGAGGAACTGGATGAGACAGGACAAATGCGAAGGCCAGAATGCCAAGGGCTTTGTTCTCTTTAGTTGCTCCATGACATGAAAATATTCATTTCCTCTGAATTCTGATCAGTGTCAACCATATTTTGTTTCCTCCTAACAGGATGACCATTTCCAAACACACTGCCAAGTTGAACAAAATATAAGTTCACACCTGTATACCCACCACCCAGCCTGCCCCATCCACGTTTTAGTATACTTGCTCTGTCACACACCTAGATACCTGTGCATCACTGCTGCTCTTGACTGGGTGACCCTGGATTCAAGCCAGGCAAGTTCCTTTCTACTGCACCACATTCAAGGTGACCAGGTACCCCAGTGCACCCAGGGCTATGAGGGCCCAGTGCACCCAAGGCTATGAGGACCCCTGGAACACAGGACTTCAAAGGTTGACATCAGTCCAGGGAGTGAACACCCTGCTCCCTGGATAGCATGTCTCTGGGAATTTAAGGTGAAGAGAGAGGGAGAACAGGTATGTAACAACCATGCATGTAAACAACTCTCAGTGCAGAGAGAGACATAACTGAATTGTGGACAGGAAACGGAGCTACTGGAACGCCTGCCCACAGCTGGCAAGTGCATTCACTGCTCACTTAGGAACACGGTGTGGGAGAAACCCCCTACAGCTCCACACAGACACACCCGGTCACTCAATGATTGCATCGCTGGGATGAGAGTGTATGTCCACCAACATGCGCACATACAGAAGACGGTTCAAAGCAGCTTATTTGCGCTGACCCAAGTCCTCAAGGGAATAAAGTCTGGCTACTCCCAAGGGCATTTGACAGTGCACTGCAGGTTTGCAGTCGCTGAAGACAGACAACACCACAGCCGAAGGGAAGAGGTCAGATACCTATGTGCGCACGGAGCTCTAAGGAAGACAGGTTCCCCTGCATGACAGAGGTGAAAGGTGGTGGGTTACATCCAGGAGGAGAGAGGGTGGTATGAACTGGGCGCAAAAGGGGACTGGGTGGCCAGGGTGGGGGTCACACGTATGTTCACATGCAAGCAACCGGGGACATTATGGATGGCCAGAAGGGTGCACACCTCGCTGAGTAAAGGAGCTACCACAGCGCCAAAGTTTAAAAAAAAAAAAAAAAAAAGAGGCAGACATCAGAAATCCAAAGACAAAAGTAGAGAGAGCCAGCAGCCAACGCTGGAGCTGTCAGAGAAAGCAATGTGGGCGCCAGCGAGCCCTAAAGGGCTAGAAACACTGCAGCCTAGTGCCCAATTATTCTGTGACTGGGGAAATGTGAACTGCGCATGGTCAGTACCAGGACTCTGACGTCAGCACAGTCACGGCAAGCCCTTCGCAATGGCGAGACGCTGCTTCTGGAGAGTAGAAAGGCCATATGCCCTTAAACAAGAAGGAGCAAGCAGGCTTCTTTCCAGTTTGAAGAGGTTATTTTGGGGGGAAGGAAGGAAGGAAGGAAGGAAGGAAGGAAGGAAGGAAGGAAGGAAGGAAGGAAGGA
>PVHY01002051.1:85892-137951 GCA_004024945.1 Uropsilus gracilis | reverse complement strand
CTCTATTTCTGTATCCTCAAGTGTGCTGATTCGTTCCTCTATTTCATCTATTCTACTGCCATGGCTTTTCTGTGCATTTTTGAGCTCATCTATTGCAACCTTTAAATCTTGAGTCTCTTTCAATTTCAATTTTAGGGATTCATTTTCATTCTTTAGTTCGTTGATTAGGGTATGCATATTGATGCTTTCTTTTTTATATATTTCTACTTCCTCCCTTAGTGCATTAATTGTTTCTATCATACTGTTGTCCTTTTTTTCTAATTCTTCTCTTAATTGCTGGAGTGCATTTAACATGTTAACAGAGGAATCTTTTTCTGAGCTGCAAATAATTTCTTTGGTGTTTTCTGGAGATTGTCCTTTCTTTGTTGGTGATGGATTACTTCCTGTAGGGCTTGCTTGCATGTTTAAAGTTTTCCTTCTTACTGTGTTTTGCTTTTGAACCTGTTCTACATATTGAGAACCCATGGATCTCGTGTTGGTTGGCATATTGATGGGAGTGTATTCCAGGTTGAAAGTAGATCTGTACTTTAGTTTGGTTTAGTAATTTGCGCTGGCGCCGCTTGCGGTGCTGGCGCCAGTGACCTCCGAGCAGTAGCTAACCTGGCGTGTGCAAGTTGGGCGGGTTTCCGGACGAACCTGGAGGCGGGGCTTGGCTCCCAGGGATGACGGAGGGGGCGGCGCGGCGAGGGGGACCCTCCCAAGGGCCTGAGCCGGCGAGGTGACCTCCGAGCAGTCTGAGGTCTCTTTTGGGTAGATTCCCAGAAGAGCAATTGCTGGGTCAAATGGTAGTTCCATTTTCATTAGCTTGAGGGTCCTCCACACCCCTTTCCATAGTGGTTGAACTTTTCCATAGTGGTTGAACATTTTCACCAGCAGTGTAGTAGTGTTCCTTTCTCTCCACATCCTCGCCAGCAATTTGTGTTGCCTGTTCTTTGGATGTGGGTCATTCTTACTGGTGTAAGGTGGTATCTCATTGTGGTTTTGATTCACATTTCCCTTATTACTTAGTGATGTTGAGCAATTTTTCATGTGCCTGTTGGCCATTTGTATTTCCTCTTTGGAGAAGTGTCTTTTTAGTTCTTCTCCCCATTTTTTATATATTATATTTGTATTGAGATAATGATGGCTTACATTGCTGATTGCATTTTGGATGTATAGCTGGCCCTCCCCCCCTTACTTCAGGGGGAGGGTTAACTAACTCTGTGGAGATTGAGCACTGTGGCTCCAGCAAAGAAACACGACACTATCTGTCCTGGTTTGGGCCTAAACTTGCAGGACGATTTCCTATCAAACTTGGTCACATTTATCTTTAGATAAAATTGGATTCTTAGATAAAAATAGAGATCTTCATTAAGCATAATTTAAAAAAATTCTTTTTTAGCATGGGTAGCCCCACTGCCAATAACTTTATTTTTTTAAAGAAATCAATTGCTCAATAAAAGACTCATCCCATTCAGCAGATATTCCTGCATGGAAGGCTGTAGCAATCTCGAGGAGTAAGGAGGTTCTTGGAAGGGTACCTGTGGCCAATCAGCAGGGCAGGAGTTTAGAATGGCATCTTCTAGAGTGGAGGGATTCCATCTTTATTGAGTTTGTTGGAAGGTAGTGTGCAGGACTGGGATTTCTCATCTTCCCACAGCCGTGAGGTTTGAGTGCTGAATGCTGTGCCCACTCAGCCTGAGCTCATGACCAGTTGGGTAGTTCCTCTGGGGACTGGCCTGTGGTCTGTGCACAGAAGTTGCCATTCCTGGGCTGTGGGAAGGCTGGGTAAGCGTGGGTATTGCATTTTGCAATTATTTTGTGTGAAAGACAGGGAAAGCTGTGAGGATTTGAAAAATCACCATCATTTTAGCCCTTTTCTCTTGAAAATTCATTTGTTTGTTCAACCAATATTTACTCAGTTCCTGCTATGTTTGCCAACATATCTGTAGGCAAACATGGAGCATGCAACCTAGTGTAGAAGTCAGAGAAAGTCTACACTGATGAAGCCACACTACCTTCAAGGGTGTCAGGAGGCTGATGGGGAAGTGGTCATGAATGCTGGCAAGGTTGGTTGGGGCAAGGAACCAGTTGGACCCAAGGTTACCTAAGGCTTTTCTAAGAAGCTCTTTTTAGTCAAAACCTTGAAAGAGGGAGAGGTGTGAGTAGGCAAAAATTAGAAGCACTCTTTAGATGGATTCCATATGGGTGGAAAATTCCAGAAGTCTAGTGCCACTGGGAGGAAGGAGAGTGCAGAATATAAAGTTGAAGAGGTAGCTGGCAGATGCTCCAGAACTTGTGGTGGGCCACAGGAGAAGGTGTTTGTTTTAGGCAGTGGTGGAAAGTAGGCTGTGTCCAGTCTCCACCAGCTCCAGGAAGGTTGAGCTTCAAGACTGGGTCACCACAGCCTGCGTGCACCTGCCTGTACCTGCTTTTGTTGGGGCAGAGGGTGTTAATCACCTGCGCATTGTCAGAAACCTTCTGGAAAGCAATCATCTGTGAGGCAACATAGTGGTTAGGTGTGTATTTGGCTATCACATGTCTGGGCCTTGAACCCTGATCCAAAATTTATTACTTGTACAGGTTGGACAAGTGAATTTTTCTCTCTGAGCCCAGGCTTCCTTACCTGTCACACAGAGATTGTTAGATCACCTGATCCCTCTGAGGTTTTCTTCCATGAAGCAGTAGGGCAGATGACATGTGACGGCTCACACATTGGCTGAAGAGCCACAGCACTGCCTGCATCACTGGGAAAGGACCCAGGTCTGCAGAGAGGGATGGATACTCAGGTGCCTTCTGCTCATGCTCTCAGTCTCTCATTATTTTCTCTGCTGTACCAGCAGGTGGAGGGGGCTGGCTCACTGCCTGTGGTCTTCTCATTGCTCCTGGGCAGTGGTAAGACAAGTGAGGGTTTGTGAATGAGAACCTGGGACTCCTGAATTGTCTACCTGGTGAAAACCACAGCACCCACGGTTGAGTCTGTTCTGGATAGGTGACCTATCTGGTCCTTGGGATAAAAGTGGGTGAAACCTTTAGGGTTTGTTTGAGTTCCTCATATCTTCTATTTTTACATGCTGTTTCACTGGGCCTAGCACTATCCTTTTTAAAAACCAAAACTAAGTAGTGTTTTTAACTGAGTTTAGTGCAATATAATTTTTAAAGTTTCATTTTTCATTGAGGTAACGTTGAATTACAACACTGTATATGATTTAAAACTATAGGTACACATTTCTTCAGTGTATGGCATCTACCACATCCATCATGAAACACCCATCACCCTTCATCATTGGATTACTTCCCCTTTTGCTCACGAATGCCACTCTTTCCCTATGATAGCCTCAATTCTGCAATCAGATTTCTAGGGTTTGTTTTGATCTAGTTTTGTCTGTTGTTTTTTTCTTTCTTTGTTTTCTACATAAGAGTGAAGTAATCCCATATTTGTCTCTCATTTTCTGACTTAATTCACTTCATAACCCCTCCACCTCCATCCATATTGCTGTAAATGTCAATAGGTCATCTTTTTCTTTTATAACTGAGTAATATTCCATTATATATGTAGACCTCATCTTCCTAATCCACTTGTCTGTAGTTGGGAGGTTGTTTCCATAGCTCAGTTATCCTAAATCATGCTGCAATGAACACAGAGATGCATATATTCCTTCCAATTAGTGCCTATGCATCCTTTAGGTTCATACCTAGGAATGGAATTACTGAATCATATGGTAGATTTATTTTTAATCAATCCACTGAACAGTATCATTAATTCAGAGTGAATTCATAGGATGTATATAAACTAAGCCAGTCATGTTCTCTTCCTTCTTAAGGGGGGCTGTGCAGAATATTTTTAAAAACAAAGATTAGATCACTTCCTTAGTATCTTTCCCATGAACCTACACAACTCTCATGATCTGAGTCCTGTTGCTTCTTAAGCCACATCTCCCTGAGCTCCCTGTGCTCACATTACTCTCAGTGCCACTGAACAATAGCCATTTCTCAGCATGCAGAAAATTGCAGTTTCTCTGTTATCCATTCTCTGGGTCTTTGCATTTGCCATTGCTGTTCTTTGTGACTACTCAGGTCTTCTCTGTTACCACCACCTGTGCAGCTTCTGCTTAGCCCTCAGTGTTTTGGCCCATGAGCTGCCTTCCTGGGAAGCTTTTGCTACCAGACCAGAGTTTGTGTTCTGAGTATTCTTTGGCTCACTCTCTCCTTGCTTTCCTCAAGTGTGTGTTAAGATGCACACGTAAGTACTTGCTTTTTCTTCCTTCAGGATCTATTGGTTCCGTGAGCAAAAGAGGCACAGCCTGTGGCTCCCCCATCACGACTGCATTCCAAACATCACCCAGAGCTGCCATGCAATAAGCTTCCAAATATTTCTGAACTGAATAAATGTATGAGAACAAGATACCACCCTGTTCTCCTGAACAGGAAGACTTATGGAGCTGCTGCCAGGAAATCTCTGTGCATGTAAGAAATGAATCCACATTGTTTATGAAACTGAAAATACCTGATGGGGGATTAAAGTTTTGGTCCAGAGGACTCAAGCAGTAATAAATCTCTACTCTCTGGAGGCTTAAGATAGGATACGTATTAGATGTTCACTGTTAGATGAGCAAAGACCGGATTTCTGTGATTGCCTCCACAAGAGTCCTCACTGTAAGTGCCTGGAACCTGAGTTTATTTGCCTCCAGACCCTGTAACCCTGTGTAATATCCAATGCTTCTGGGATAAGTGTCTGAAAGCTATGGACAGATGTTTGAGATGCTAATCTATTTTCCGCCCATGGTCTACCATTGGAGCTTGAAGGGGTGGAGATTTGACTACTGCTCTTCTGCAGTATTTTAGTATTTTATTTTTTTGTCCCAGGTGTATCACTGCCTTTTCACAGTCAAATTGTCACTCTGTCCTCAATACACCTTTTTTCCTTTATTTGTATTTGAGAGAAAAGTGAGAAGTCAGAGTTGGACTCCAAAAACCAGGAGAAAAGGCATAGACAATGAATACAGCACTACTATGGACAACAATAACACTTTTTCATAACAGATTTTGTTTCTCAGGGAGAACTATTATTTACGTAAGGAAATTCATTCTTTTCACTTGTGAGAAATGTAGATTACTATGCCCCCAGGATTGCTGTTTGAATCAGAAAGAAAGTGTATTGCATCCAAAAGGCAGTAATAAGTTGTATGAGAATTCAGGGATTATTTTTACAATGAAGATTCACTTTCCCAAGGAATTTCAACCTTTGGTTTCCAAGGGTTACTTGAAAGAAGGAAGAGTCAGATGAGCTAAGACTTTTAGCTGTTTCATTTTTTGAGTAAAATGATGCTTGCCATGCCAGGGAATTGGGCAATATTCAGTTTTGAGCTTGTCTCAGGGAGAGGAATTCTAACACAGATTTTTATGTTTCAGTTGGGGAGGGTTACATTTTTGTTCCTTCATATGTTCACATGTCCCATCCATCCTCTACCAACCACCCAGACCAATACTCTATCTTACTTCCTTTTTCCATCTCTTCTTCCCTCCTTCCATTTCCTCTGTAACCTTTAAATTCTTTCACTAAGTCCAAGATTTACTTCTGCTGTATTTTTCTATGTATATTTTTGGTTATTTATAATCCACAGACGAACAACACCACTTCATAAAGAAAGCCATCCTGGAAACCTCATGTCTTTTTGCTTTAGAGTGAGATGGTCAGAATTCTAGCACAGAATGTGACTGTGGATAGATGAAAACATTTTAGTTTCTTCCATACAGGACTACTATGCTACTTTATGATTAACATTAGGCCTCTATTGTTCCAGGCATTTGTACCATTAATTAGCTATTATTTTCCAACATCATTATAAAAACTAAGAAATGGAAGGAGTGCTCATCTGACTGACCCCTCTAATGTCTAGAATTTGAAGCTCAGAGAGTGAAAATAACTCCCCTGATACTCATTCCACTATTTGTACCCCATAGCCTTGTTATGGAAATAGATAATGTATAATTTTAAGATTTTAGTCTTCTTAAAAGTAACTGGGACTGTGATCTAAGTGCAATTTTTAATTGAAAAAAAGAAAGTAAGTACAAGTAAGCTACCTTATTATCTTAATTTACGTGTATCCTTTTTCCAAATCAAGATGATTATGCATAAGGTGCATATGCTTCTCTCTTTATTTGCTGGATCTCTTTAGAAATACACTTGTAGGAATGAGATACCTTCAACCTGAAAAATAAAGTGACAATTAAATTTCTTAGTAATATAATTTAGCACAGGAATATCAGAAGGATTGTAATTCAGGAACTGCAAGCCATGGTGAAACAGCAAATCCAGAGAACAAAGATGTCAGCTTGTTTTTATAGAGGAAAAGGAGGATTTGGTGGGGGTCCTCCTAAATGAGAATTAGAGTAGGGGGGAGAGTTCTGGGTAGCATAGTGTCTTAGTGCCCAAGCTGGTGTTAGGCAAGGAGGAAATCTTCCTTCTTCCTTGCTGAGGCATCAGAGTCTTCAAAGAATGGGAATTTGCAAAGAATGGTGAAAGATCATTTAGGGGAGCTCCTTGTACTGTTCCTCCTGGCTCAGATCTAATAAGGTTTCCTTCACTGACTTTCATAATAGGTTTCTGAATGTTGGGCTAGACTCACAGCTTCAAGGGACTCTTTGATGAGCCATGCTGACCTAGGAGGCCAGTTAGATAGTTTGAATTCCCCTTCTAGCCACAAATGCTATAGCTGTAAGTGGGAAAGAAATGTCTCAAGAATCCAGAGGTCTCACTTGAATTTTGTGGTCTTTAATAAAAATTATGTTTTATATTGTGATTTAATACCTGCATTAGGTTCAAGTTTAAGTTACTCTCTTTTTTTTTTTTTTGCTTATTTCTGTTAGTGTTCCTTCTGTGCAATAAGTATAAAATGTTGTCAATTTTAGTGGTTTAGATACCTGAAGAGTTTTATTGGTTTAGATACCTGACTTCAGTAATGTTATAATTTAAGATAATTTAAAGAGATGAACCTAGTTTTTCTCTCTCCTTCTCTTGGCTCTGTTTCTTCTGCTTGTACATAATCCTTTATTCTTTCTCCTCCAAAGAAGGGTAGTTGATTCAGAAGATTCAGTCTATATTCTTCCAAGTTCTAGTGGAAAGCAGCAATTCTGTTGCAATTTGAGAAATTTATTATCTAAGGCTGAATTTACAGGTTTGGAGAAAGTTCCTATTCAAAACATTCAGCCTAACACATACACATAAAAGAGGAAACCTGAATCAAATCACCAGATAGGAAGGACTGGCTCCTAGAGCATCAGAAAAAGATCTACTAAACTTGGCCTAAGGCATTTTTAAGATAGAATTTAGAATGCTTACATTTTGATGTAGTTCTCTGTCAGTGTAAAATTAGTATGAAACTGGTTGGAAATTCAAACAGTATCCCAATTTTTGACATGTGAACTTTGTGGTATCTTTCATTAACTTAGAAAATCAAAGTGTGGCTATTAGAATCATGGGAATTTGTTTAATCATGGGAATGTGTAGCCATCATACTAGAAGCTTTGGCAACACCCATGAATTTGTTTGAAATGCAGAATGCCAGACTTCATCCAGTCAGAACCTACATTACAAGAAATACCCATGGAAGTTTTTTCTTTTTTTGACTGTGCTAAGATTTTTTTATATCCCGGATTTTAAGTAATTTGGTTAATCTTGGCTTATCTTGATGTAGCTATCTTCCAATTTCTTGAGTTCAGAGTTCATTGAGCTTCTTTGATCAACACATTTGGAAAATTTCCAACTATTTCTGCAGATATTTTTGAATATCCTTCCTCCTTATTGCAAGAACCTCAATTTGCAGTTTTTTTCCCCATTTCACTTGGTATACTTTTCACTGCTAAGACTTCAGATTTCCCAATCTTTCCCCCCACAGTGTCTAATCCATGATTAATCCTCTTTTTGTTTATCTCAACCATTGCATTTCATGTTTAAATCAACCTGGATTTTTTTATATACATAGTGCATGTATTTATTCAATGTTTGGAATATATAACAACTCTTCAAATGCCCTTTTCTTCTATGTTTATTTACATTGTTGATTTTTCCTCATTATAGCTATTAATTTCCTGCTTACTTACCTACATCTTTTTTGTTGTTGTTGTTGTCACACATTCTAGTTTTTATGTTATTGATAGATTTTCTATATACTTTTCAGTGTTCACATATTTTATTTGAGGGCTCAACTTATTTAGAACTAGTTTGAGCCTCTTAATAAGTTAGCAAGGTGGGACCAGAGTGGTCTTCAGTTATAGACTTACTTACTTTATTCTGTAAATCAGAATAAATGCTTTTCTGAGTCCTCAATCTGCTATTCCAAGAACTGTAAGGATTTTTTCCCTTCTGGCTGGTAGGGACATAAATTATGACCAGTATTGTGTAAGCTCTTGGAATTATTCCATTTCTTTTATCCAAGTGCTAATAGTCTTCTCACAAGGTGCACTCTGTACTCTGCTGAGTATGTGAAGATAGCCCTTGCAGATCTCTGAAACTTTCTCTCTCTATGTAGTTCTCCCTCCACCTCTCCGCCATATGATGCTCTGCAAATCTGAACCACTTTGGTCTCCAAAACTCTCAACTTTGCTTCCTCAACTGGGCTGCTTGAATGTTCCCTTCCTTCACTGTGACCTCAAAACTCTTTTCAGGTATACTTGCCACAGGACCAACTTGGTTTGTTTTCTTTCCTGTATGGGTCAATGTCCTGTGCTTTTCCTTGTCCAATGTTTGAATATGGATACCTATAGTTTATCTATATTTGTAGCTGTTGAAATTCTGTACTCCATCATGGTCCAAACTGGAACTTCCTACTCAACTGAGCTTTAGACACATTGTTTCTGAAGAGGTCACCTGTATTATCTTGTTCGCCATATACTATCCAAACTCTTTCAGAGAAGCAATTTCCCCTAACTTTTAAGAACCCAAATATCACCTTTATTTCTAATTTCTTCTCAGATGATAGCCTTCTTCTGAGAAGAGGTTTCTGATGCTTTCACCTCTGGGGATGGATTTCTAGGTAAACCAAGATTTATGAGATCACTGATATATTACCAGGACTGTTTTTAATTAGAGATATATAGGAAATAAAATTGATAGCCTAAAGCAAAAGGCCAGGCAACAGATAAAAACAAAAGGACATTAAAAAAGCTATCAGGCAAATGTACAACCATTTAAGGCATTCAGCTTTGTGATTAGTTTAGATAATGGAAAAAAGGCAGAATCTGACTATTTTTTAAACTTGTATGACTATTAGATTTACTCATTGTTCATGTGAATCCCTGACTGATATTGGCAACTACATTGTGGAGAAATGTGGCCTATGTTTCAAGTAATTGATAAGCAAGTTATTGGACACAACCCACTCATATATGGGAGATAACTTTATTCTCTCATACCCACACATGTGGAAAAAGAAAAGTTTGGATTTCCTCAGTGTTTTTCAGTTTGTCCTACACTAATTTTTGGAGGACATTGTTTGCTTTTCTCCACCTCTCTGCTACCACCAAGCCAACATCATCTCCCACATAGATTATTGCAAATGAGTCCCTAAAAGTCACCTTGCTTGTATAACTTACCACTATCCTTTGTTTACACAGAGTCATCTTTTGAAAATTCTTGTCCAGTCCCATTACCATCTGTTTCAATTCTTCCAAAAGCTTCTCAAGGTACCTTAACCTAATCCTCTTAACATATCTTGTTCTGGTTTCTTCCAGGTTCTTTTCCAACTCATTTGGTTTTCCTTGTCTCCTTTGCCCCAAGCACACTGACTCACCTCCTGTTTCTCTTTTGAGCTAAGCTCTTTCTTACATCTAGGCTTTTGCTTTTGTTGTTCTATTTTCCTATGCTTCAGCATTCTTTTCATGGCTGGCTCTTTACACCTATCTTAAACCAGAACTCAAAGTCTCTTTAGAGATGCCTTCTTACCACATGATTGAAAGTGACCTCCTCTTTGCTTTACCTTACTTTCTATCAAACCAGTTTGTTTAATTCCCTAAACAGCACATACTTATTTTGGTTTGGAGGTACCTTGGTTTGTCTCTTTTCCTATTAAAATATAGACTTTATGATGTCAGATACTGTGTCTAAATTATTCATAGTCAAACTCTTGTGCCTCAAATTTGAGTTGGCATTTGACAGCCATTTATTGAATATTGCTGAATGTGAGAAAGATCTGTAAGGTCACCTTTATTTTAAAACTAATTTTAAAATAGTTTAAATCTAATTTAATTGATGTTAAACACTTCACTTTTGAACCAATTCAGATCTGACTAACTATGTCTCTAGTAATGTAGATTACTAGTGCATGAATTAACTTATTTCATTGGAATGTTCTGTATTCAGCTTAATGTGTTGGCAATTTGAATATATTTTGCTGTGTGTTTTTCTTTTATTTCAACAAACATGTTTTGGGTATGCTAGACATGAGAATCTGTGATGAATATATTCTTAAAAAAATAGATTCTTTTTAGATTCCTGCTTCCAGAAATAAATTGGAATCGAGTATCAGAATTTTAAGAGATTCCATATGCATGAAGGAATACATAAATATTATGGCATGCATCTTTTTAAAAAATATTTTTATTGAATATATATATTTTCTGACATTGTTTTATACCCCAAAGTTCTCCCACCATAATATCACCTGTAAACCATTATCATGATTTCTTGTGCTCATCCCTCCCCAGCCATTGTATATCATGTATCTTTCTGAGCCCCCCCCACCACCACACACAAATATTTCTACTATATCTACATCTATGTGACCTCTTTGATACCTTTGGTGGAAATGAAACATAGAGTGAGTTGTTATTTGTGAGGATGATAATTTCAAAATTTATGTTATATATTGCTTTGAGCATTGTCAGAGCGTAAAAATATAGAGGGGATTTCCACAACCAAGGAATTGATTTGGGGGCAAATCTTGCTTAGTTTTAAGAAGTATCTTTCTTCCTGCATATACTTTCCTTGGAGTTGAAGATGAAGGTTGCACTGAGTGGGATGGAAGCATGTACAATATAGTTCTAGGGACCTTCATACTGTTGTGGGTGTGTGCTGTTTTTAATTCAAATGATTCCCCACTTTTGGTTGCCTGTTACAGCAAAGAAGCAACAGGGTCTTTTGGTAACCATGGAAGCCACTGGCTCTCCAGTGAGATATTTTTAGATTGCTTCACTGAATACATTTTTCTTACTTCCTGGGAGGAGTGTAACATGATCTGTACAATAGAAGGCCTCATCATGGAAACAAGAAAGGACTGTTGAGATAGGAAGGTCTCATCTTGCCTTAATTTATTGATAATTCAAATTTCAGTCTAAATGAGACTTGGGAAATTATACTAATATTAGAGTAGGCACTCAAAAAATGAGAGTTATTCTACAGCCCTTGTTGAGTCTTTAAGTGTTAAAAATCTAAGTTCTATTGTTTACTTTTTTCTCTTCGACTACTCAGAGACGCAAAGGGAAGTCTCTAGTAAACCCTGATAGTACTTCAATTGAAGAAACTAAGAAAGAGATTATATCTGTGTCTCTGTAGTAGAATAGGACACGGTGGCACTTCTATAAGCTATT
This sequence comes from Uropsilus gracilis, assembly GCA_004024945.1. Lineage (NCBI taxonomy): Eukaryota > Metazoa > Chordata > Mammalia > Eulipotyphla > Talpidae > Uropsilus > Uropsilus gracilis. The sequence continues at coordinate 126,386 of PVHY01002051.1, read as the reverse complement.
TAATTCATACTTAGATATCCTTTTCAGTTTCAGTACAGGAAGAAGAAAAAAGCAACTATGATGAGTTAGCATTTCTAAATAATGAACTCTCTCTCCCCTTTATTATTTTTCAAAATCTGCATTGCTGGAAATTTCTAAAAAAACTAATTATGAATCCTCCCCTGACCAAAGAGTAATTTGTATATTGCTCCTAGAAGGGTCTCCATGTTATTAAAGTTATTATTGTTATTTATAGGATTTATGAAGGGACCCCAGGGTGTATTATTGGGTGTTGGCAGAAGAAGAAGCAGAAGACTAGACTCCTCTTTAATTAGGTCAGCCAGCACTAGAAAATGATTACATTCATGTTATTTTTGTTTTTCACCTGAGTAGACTTTTTAATGGACCTAGAAAAAGTGGAGTGTCAGATTTGAAAAGAGCCTTTAGGATAAACTTTCATTTTCAAAATGAGAGACAGTCACAGCAAGTTCATGTTCCCTATATCTCTTGACTTTAGACCTATTGACCTTTTAATCAGTGATGAGCCAAATGTCATGTTTGGGGAACCACTGATTATTGGTAGTTTTTCTTTTGCACATAAAATGAAATCAGAGGTCATCATCATGACTACCAAGGGCCTGGAAGGCCTAACTCATATAGATGCCCCCCGGCCTCATCTGTTCCCATCATCTCTCATACCAGGCAGCACTAGAACAATCAGTTTCCTCTTTCCTGAAAATACCAACTTTGTTCTTTGCACATTCTGGTAACTGTCTAGAAAGTCTTTTGCCTGATTTGAATGACTGGCTGTTATTAATAGTAGACAGAATTTTAAGAGGGTCCCCATATCCTCCTCACCTCCAGTGTGCATACCTGGTATAATCCTCCCTTTTTGTCTGTGAGTGGTGCCAGTGAGTATAATGCTTGAATTAATGTCATTAATGAGTATACTTTGAGTTAATCAAAAGATAGGTTCCAGGTTGGGCCTGACTTAATCAGATTAGTCTTTCTTCCACAGTTTTCCTGAGGTATAACTGATCCATATAATTGTATAATTTCAGATGTAGAATATAATGATTTATATATATATTCTATATACATTATGAAATGATTACCACAATAAATTTAGTTAGTATCCATCATCTCATATAGCTACAATTAAAAGAAAAGCAAGAATTTTTTCTTTGTGATGAGAGCTTATAGAAACAACACTCATCTCCTTTCCTATGTCTCATAAAGCAGCATTAATTGTAGTTATCATGTTGTATATTACACCTCCAGAACTTATAACTAGGAGTTTGTACATTTTGACCACTTTCCTTCACTTACCCCTTCCCCAATTGCCACCTCTGCTAACCACAAATCTTTTTTTTTGGTTATTAGATCTACCTATAATTGAGATCAAAATAGTATATGTCTTTCCCTCTCTGACTAATTTCACTTAGGAATAACCTTCAAGTTCTATCCATAGTGTTGCAAATAGCAAGATTTACTATTTAGGTCTAATTAATGCTCCACTGTATATGTTTATCTCATAATTTTTTCTATTCAGTGTGTCAGTGACACTTAGGTTCTTTGTGTATCTTGGTCATTGTAAAAGTTTTACAATGAACATGGGGGTGCAGAGATCTTTACAAGTTAGTGTTTTGTTTCTTCTTTTGTATGTATTTCCAGGAGTAAGGTTGTTGGTTCATATGGTAGTTCAATTTTCATCTTGAGGAACATCTTACTACTTTCATAATGGATCAACCACTTTATATTCCTACCAACAGTGCACAGGGATTCTTCTTTCTCCACTTCTTTCCAGCATTTGTCTTCACTTGCCTTTATGGTAAAGACCATTCAGACAGGCATGAGGTGTTATCTCATTGTGGTTTTGACTAACATTTCCCTGATAAGTATTAGTGAATATACTTGTTGACCCTTTCACATACTTGTTGGCCCTTTATGTATCTTCTTTGGAAAAATATTTATGTAAGTCTTCAACCCCATTTTTAAATTGAATTATTTTTATTTGTTACTAAGTTGGGTGAGTTCTATATATTTTAGATATCAACCCCTTATAATGGAATGTGTTTTCCAGATTCCATAGGTTATATTTTCACTTGGTTGATCATTGAATGAGTCCTTTGAAAGAAGGCGAAGTAGCAGTAAGCATGTTGTGATATAGTAAGGACTTGAGGGTAGTAACTAGGACCAGCCCAAGGGCTCCAAACCACAGGCAGCAGGAAAGGGAGAATTTGATCATACAGCCACAAGGACAGGAATTTTGCTCACAATCAATAAGCCTGGAAGAAAACCTCAGTCTCAGATGAGACTCTGCCCTGCTAATTCATTGACTTAGCCTCCAAGACCCTGAGCAGAGGACTCTACTGACCTGTACTTGGATCCCAACTTACAGTAACCCAGAGATAGCAAATTTGCATTAGGTTGCTGAACTTGTGGCAATTTGTTATGTTGCAGGAGAAAGAAACAAACACTCATCTTTCCTTTCTCAACTTGTGTCATCTCCTGAGAGAAAATTTTCTTAAACGCTCTAATGTCTTATGCTCTTCTGCTTATATCTCTTGAATGCATCTGTGAACATTATCCAGACCCCATTTAAGTGATGTGAAGAGGCTAGATGGCAAGAAAACATGTATGTACAAACCAGCAAACTATAAGACCCAGCATGCCTTACATCTCCCCTGGGAAGGGATGCTCTTTCCTTCTCTAGCAGAAGGGAGGGGATTGTCCTCCAGAGATTATATAGGGGTTGTTAGCTTTGGATTCAGAAAGTGCACGGGTCTCATTGTGAACATGTTATCCAATATTCTCTTTCTTCTGTTGTTTCTGAGCAAAACCATTTTTATTAGAGTGATGAATGAATTACTTTTATTTCAAGCCAATACACTTCACAGAATCAGAAGTTTCCTTATTTGGTTGCTGTTTTAGTAGCTGGTATATTCCTTAGCACCTAGAGTGCCCTTGCACACTTAGTAGGTGCTCAGTATTTCTTGAGTAGGACACTGAATCCAAGTTAACTAGTTTTTATCAAGTACCTATGACTAAATTTCTAAATGATTCTCTGGACCACCAGGTGGCTGATAATTTAGTGAGTTAAGTAAATAGAAGAACCTTGGCGTGGTGACAGAATCTCAATTCTCTAATGGTTGCTTTGCCATCCAGACTTTAATCTAAAACCATCTGCCTTTATTTTTCTTAACCTGGTCAGTTGGATAGCACATCTGCCATTGCTGGTATTACTGGAGCCAAATGATATGATTAACTCTTATAAAGCAGAAGCATAGGAGCAGAATGGATTGATATGTTCATCATATCAATAACAGTCATTAGATATTATCCTTACCACTTCTGTTGCTGTGATTTTTTTTCCAGTATGGTTTAACTTCTTGAGTAGGTTAAGGTTAATTTGTTTCCTTTTTTCACTGATGATTTTCTTTCTTCACAACTTGCCAGCATGTGTTTTTATGCTCTTATCACCATAACTTTGCTAATGTGGCACATGACTTACTATTATAATGTGGGTCCAGATGATGGAGTGCCTCGCTTATGTGGGGACCTGGGTTTGTAGGCAAATGTTTCAATCATATGCACAAATTTACTAGAATGTGTAGGGGAGGAAAAATAATTGTCCTTCTACCCTTCAATTTCTTGGTTGAAACTCCCTATAATAAAAGACAGATTAACTATGGAAAACAAACTGATGTTATTAACATATGTATCTGTGTCTTCATGGGAGATACTATAAAATCTGAATTACTTACAGAGATGAGTCAAGATAGCACTTTAAATACCATGTTTAGATAATGACAAAAGAATGTGATTGAGAAAAAGTGGGAGAGTCAGTTATGGGAGGTTCCCTGGAAAGGCACAGTAACTAGAGCTAGGTTTGTCCCATAGATTTCAGTCTGTGCTGTCTCAATTGTGATTCACTCACCCTTCTCATGATGGTACAGAGAAGACAACACTTAACAGATAAGAACAAATGGATTCCCTTTATAAATTTAAGTTTCCCTTATGGGAAGGGTGTGGGCGTGCAGGCCCCAGACGCAAAGTGGTGGGCTGGGGGTGCTAGGAAACAGGATGCCAGTCCCCTGGCACCCTGCACTCACTGCTGCTAACCGACTGACCGGAGGATGCTGCCACTGCCCTCCCGGCTCCATTTGGAAAATCTAATCATGCAAGTTCCATTCAGTTGTCATCTCTTTGAATGATTGATGTTAAGAAGACATCGACCACACATGTGTGTCCCCTTACTGAGTTCCTGCCCTGTTTCTGGCCTCCTGTGAGGTGTGGAGGACATGGAGGTATACAGACCTCTTGCTCAAAGTGAATTTATAGTCTTTGATTCTTACCTATTTTAGGCTTGGGACATAATATTCTTCTAAGAAATTAGAATTTCATTGAAATATATGAACTTGGAATTCTGAATGATCTCAGTGAGCATCTGGATTTGCAATACTTACAGACTTCTCTTTCTCTATCTTTCTTTTTTTATAACAATGCTAGTTGTTGAAGCAGTTAAGTTTCAATGACTTGGACTCCTAAAAATGTATTTCTTTCTCATGTAGCATTGAAAGTGCATGTTCCAGAGCAATTGGCAATTTCATCCAAAGTTATGATTTAGGGATCCATGTTTCTTCCATTTTGTAGATGCACAATCTGCAACTTCTAATGTTGCTCCTCAAAGGGAAAGAGAAGAAGTGACACAGCCACTTCAAGTCATGATCTGTTGGTTAGAGCTTGATTATCTGGTCATACTATCTACAAGGGTAACAGTCACCTGCCATAAGTTGTAAGGAAAACTGAAACTGAGGTTAGGGGGTTAAATTGTTCAGGCTCAGATGACACAGTCTGAGAATATGTAAATGTGACTAACCTTGAGCTGAACTCCAAGCCAGCCAGTGCAAAGGAGGAGGGGTAGTTGGAGGTAAAGAATTCACCAAGAGAAATTTAAAATCCCTGCTATCTGAAAAGAGTCTTCATATTTCCCTGCATATGATCTGTTCTGCTACTAGTCAGTAAATTTCAGCCATGTCTGTCTTTCTTTGCCCATAACCTGCCATTTAGCCAATAAAATTTAATTCTTTTGTTCTCAATCCCAGTTCAAGAACCAATATAAACTCTCCTTCCTACCTACATGGAGAGGCACATTTGAATTTTTTCCTCCTACTCTCTTGCTCAGGCCTTGCAATAAACTTCTTTCTTTTCTTAAAACCTGCTATCATAATAAGCCGTTTACACACACTGAGCAAGAAGCTTATTGCTTGGTAACAAGATGTAGGAATATAGTGAACATATAAATGAAGAACATTTAGGCTCACAAGAGCAGAATGAGAAGAGAAGATTCCTATTTATCAAGCTAAAGAAATTTTAATAATTATTTTCTTAAAATAGATCAGGTTGGTTTTTTTAGTTAACATTCTTTATCTCCAGGATTTAGATGTTTTGAATATATTTTTAAAGGGAAGAGCATTATTGTTATAATAATAAACCAAAATAAAGAAAACTTACCAGCTCTTCTGACAAAAGCAAGCCTCTTAATGTAGTGACTGCAGTAAGAGGAATGTAGTTAAGTCATTTTTCAGGAACTAGAGAAAGTTCTGTGAATAGCCAACAAGCTTGCCAGCTGATGCTTTGGAGTCTGGAGTCTCCACACTACTTTGTTATGCATCTGGAGGGATGAAAGGCCAGTTGTAAGAATAACTGGGCTTCATTTGTTTCTCTGTTACTTATCAATCTACCAACTCTTTACATGGATATACTCTCTGGTTTCTGCATATTCATGCAAAAGGGGGTAAGACACATAGGCTATGTTTTTATGTTTTCATTTGGATTATTGAATGAATTACTGAATATGCAAGCGTGTTTTCCAGTGCAAACTGTAGTGTAAATGCAAGCCAATTCCTTTCTCCCTTCCTCTTTGGTGTAATACTAGGCTCATGGAACTTTAGGAGAAGCTGGGATACAGAGTAATGATGTTTAATTTGATCAACATTTGAAATCCAGATGTTATCATGTGTCTTGCACTACTGGGTCACATCTCTATAGTCATTCTGAAATCTCTGTTGCTCCTAATAAGCCAGGTCAATACTATTCATACATTCCCTTTGTTAGGGGACTAACAAACAACCGTGGTTACTGCCTTGAGCTTGGACTCTGTGGCTGGCATTGGGTTCTGCATACATGTTACCCACATGATCTCACTTGCTCCTCCCTCACAAGCATCCATGGGAGGCAAACTATCATCATCTCCCATTTCTCACAGATGGGAAAATCACAGCTCACAAAGGTGAGATCAGTCATAAGAACTCACATGGGTCAGCACTGGCAGTCTGACTCACAGTATTATAAAAAGATCAGGTTGGTGTCTTTTGGTTAAATATTCTTTATCACAAGGATTTAGATATGCTTAATTTTGTGAATGTTTACTCCCTTGGATCTTGATGAAGCAGTCATGTGTAGGATGCAAGGGCTTCCATGATAAGCAAGAAAACAGAATGTCTACCTTTAAGGATCTTGCAACCTGACTCTTGTGTGAACTAAAATAGAGAATTGTACATGTTTCTCTGCTGGAAATATCTCTTCTGACAGAGCTGCCTCCAAGGCTGAAGTCAGCAAGACAATGACATCATTTGCTGTGAAGAGGACCTGTGGTGAGATAGAAGAGAAAATGTATGGAATGTCTACCATCTGAGTTCTTCCTTGTCATGATTGTGAATTGCAGGAAGGAGCAAGAGATAATGGTTTGACTGTGCACTCATATCTGTGGGGATACTCTCAAGATGAGACTGTTAGATACACTTTGGCCCTTCCTTCTTCCCAAACACTGTCCTTTCTGAACTGACTTTGTAAGACTTTGAACTTATGAACTGTGTGTGTTCCTCCTTTATCAGTTATTCAAGAATGCCAGAAACCAACCCCCTTTAGTTCATGGAAAATGTTAGAAATTACCTAGTTTTCTTCTTTCCTTTGCTAAAGAACAGTTATTTTTCTTCTCTATATGTGACTTAGCTGTACAAATTGAAGACTAGACCTCTGCTTAGTCCTTCGGTTTGTTTCTGAACACTTCTTTAATATTTTCTTTTATTAAATTTTAGAACTATTTGGGTCATTATCAGCTAACCTCATTCTGTTCTTTGGGCCTGCATTCTCTCCCTGTCACAGACACCCCCTTTCTCAGCTTGGTTTTTCCTTCTCCTGTCACCTGTCACCTGACCCTTGCAGCCAAATTGGGGGTTGCCTAGACTCAATGGATATAAGCTGTATCACCTTATGGTTAAGTTTACAGGTCTAAACAGGTCTTGGCTCTAATCCTGGTCCCATCAGTCCCAAATAATGAATTCTGGGTAGGTAGTTTTACTTGTCTGACTCAACCTCTGTCTGTGTACAGTGTGATTGTTACAAGGATGAAATGAAAGGGTGCTTATGTGGTCAGGGATTGCTAACTTAGTGAACTGTCATTAACCACTATTGTGAAGACTGATCAATGACCACATGGCATCTTTACTTCCTCTGGCTGTGTAAGGCCAAGAAGGTGACTTGTCATTGGCATTCATTTGAATGGTTTTGAATTCAAAGCAAAAGGTCAAGATCTATGGACCCAGAATGCTGGCATCTTGAGCTAAACAGAGAAGATCTGTGACCAAAACTTCCATGTTTAATGATGTTACAAATCCTAATGAACACACACAGTTCCTTCCATACCCTTCCCACAAAAATAAGACTGATTGATAATTTTAATCAGATCAGCTTTAGTGTGCATGGAGTGAGGAATAATTAGCTGGGAGCTCAGAACTTCACTCCACTCAGACAGGAGCGGTTGCTTTCTCTAGCTTTTTAGTTCCCTTCTGAGGTGGCTTTCATTCTTTCCCTTCTTTGTGATTCAGAAGGTGAACTTGATGGGTCTCTATGGGAAGCATCCTCCATGTCACCTCTCCCAGACTTTGACTTGTTCACAATCCCCAGGTGAGGGGGAGGACATATTTAGGTAACCAAGTAGCCAAATGGAGCTTTGAGAGGCATGTAGGACACATACAGATTTCAGTGGATTAAAGGTCAGTGTCCAATTAATTGAGTCTGAATGAGGCTTTTTTTCCCTCTCTGGGTTTGGAGTGCCACAGAGTTTAATCTTGGAGTTCCTAGGGCTTATAAGGGAAGCAGCAGGTGCCTAGACTGTCACTCTTTGTTCTACTCCAAAGGCATGTGTACTCTTGGCTCCAGAAAAAAATATCTGTTATGTTCAGTGGGAGCTTTGGTCTACACTTTCCTTCCCTGGTGTGCTTCAAGTCTCCATGTGTGTTTGTAAGCTCACAGGTGTATGCCTTTGCTTAAAGCACAGTCAGGAAAGGTAGAAAAAAATAAAAAAAACTTAGTTGTTATTGTCTAATTTAAAAGCAAACATCCGAGGGAATGTGACAACTTTAATGCCTGCATCTCTTTGCCATTTCTCTCATGGAAGGTGAGGGTTATGTCACCTGTCCTTGAACCTGGATGCTGCATTTGTTGTATGGGGGTGCAACAATACAGAAGTAGGGTTCAAAGATGTGACAATCCCATCATTAAAGAGAAGAGTTGTGGAAACATATTGCTGTTGGCAGACCTATTGCACATTACTGAGGGCCAGGCCCTGTTTTATTGATAGAATTATAGTATATAACCTCAATCACAAGGAGGTTGGAGATTGAGGGGTGTACAGTAGCAAACATAAGAGGTGAAAGTGCCAAGAGTGAACATGATATTGGATTCTTTAACTTCAAGGGGATGAGTCTGCTGACCAAGTATCTGTCTCAACCATCAGTTATTAAATTGTACTTTTGGCCCTTACTCATGGTTCCAATCCAATCAGAATGCATTCTCTTATCAGCCCTGTTTGGTCAAAATCCCATCACATATCTGTTGTTGGTATTTCTAGTCTTCCAGCTTACCTCTTGATATGCACAATGATCAGGGGTTGATACAGCTTCATGCATTTACCTGATATGGAATAAACTCATGGTTTGATGAATTTTTTTCAGATTTGTTATCTGATTGATTATTTGCTGTGACTTGCTGCACAGCATGTAGGTATTTACAGACCTACATCTGGGTATGACAGATTAGATGATGACAGACTGAAACTTAAACAGGGATGCCAAATGACTCTGAGGCTAGGTCATAAAAAAAACTTCAGCAGTTTATACCTTGTGCATTTGCTCTTGGTGTCTTGAACCACCAGTTAAGGGCACTTAGCTAGCCTTAAGCCACAATCCCTGAGAAACCCTACCTCTGGAGAAACCTCAAAAGGCTCAAGTCACAGTTTTAGCTGAGACTGGCTTTTGGGTCATCCTGGCCCAGGTGCCAAATAAGTAATTGAGGAAGCATTCAGTCCCTGTTCATTTGAGCTTTCTCTAGATGTTTGAGTCACCCACACCATGTATGTCTACCCAACAGAGGGTCACTCAAACATTGAGGAGCAGAGCTCAGCCATCCTTACTTTGTCTAAATTATTAGGCTACAGAATTCACAAGTAATAAAATAGTTGCTTTATGCCTCCCCATTTGGGATTATTCTGTTATGCAGTGATAACAGGAGCTGGAACAGTGGGTTTCAGGGAGCTATCCCCCAATGCCAAGAGAGGCAAGCAATGTTAACATATTTGGTTTTGAAAGAAAAACAATGAGTTGAACCAGTGGGTGGAGCTGACAGCCAACTCCAAGGTAGTAGGTGGAGTCTGGGAGACTGCTGGGGTGGGGGGCTGCTTGAAAATTGAGTGGAGCTGGGACTTTGCCAGTTGCGTTGCTGAAATTTGGAGTTAAGCCACCAGTGAGGATGTGTCAGCAGGGAAGCCACCAACTTGCTCTGTTTGACTTTGGCTTGGATCCTGGTCTCTACTCAGTGGATGCTTTCTAGGGTAGGAAAGAGAGCATCTATCCAATGTCCTGTCTATGAATTCTACTTTTCCCTCTCTTGCTCTTTCTCTCTCCTTCCTTTTCTTACTCCCTGCTATTGCTTTTCTCTGCATGTCTGCTTTTGGATGGTGCTTTGAATTCTTAAACTTCAAGTGAAGACCCGCTATCCAGGTCAACCTGCATCTCCCTGGTATGCTCCATTTCATTTCTAGACTGCAAACATCATGAAAGCAGTAAAGTTTCAGAATAATAAAGTACCCTATGTGTCATTTTGCACTAATGTAGATATTCTGTTTAATGTCTCCAAGCAAAATTTACTCTGTATTCACATACTTAAAGAGATGGAAGATTCTTCAATTCCTGAAGCATCTTTTCTTGCAGAAGAGCTGGATGCACAATGAAACCTGTTTCTACTGCTATATGGGAATGGTTACTTCCAGAACAAATACAGTTGTGTAAGATAAAATGACTCAGAGGAAAGGCTCCACCTACAAAAGTTGTAGTCCATGAGAATGGTACACACTATGACACCTGTTGCTAGGACTACTCAGCTGGAATTTGTCATGTGCTGCTGCTGCCTTTTTGTTCTTTTAGGCTTTTGTAACATGTAGACAGCTTCTCTTTACAACATTCCTTCATGGTATAATTTTAAATTCCATTGGGAAAGGATAGGGAGACGTCAAAATTCATCGGGGTCACTTTCTTAGCATCATTAAGATATGCATAGGCTCAATGACTGTTTAAGGTGGGAGGGGAAGTCAAGTTACTTGTAAATAAGCTGCAATGTGACTAAGAAAGTACTAATTTATCCCTCAGCCAGCAGCAGGTAGAGTGCTAGTTTTTAAACTGTCCTGACAGCAGATACTCAACCTCTATTTGAAGAATTGCCATCAATTCAGGGAACTTTGAGAAGGTTTCAGGGTACGAGAGAAACCATCTGGATTCTTCTCAGGCTGACAAGTCATTAAAACATCAGTTTATCAGAGGAAAGATCAATCTAGTAGCATGTATGGAGAATTTATATCGTTGTAAGTTTGAAACAACAATGGAGCAGACCTGGGATATTTATCACAGGTTTTGAATCTGGAGTGTCAAGGACAGAGAAGGAGACTTACTGGGACAGAGAAGGAGTGAAGATGAGATTCTCAAATGGAGAGAGGTCATGTTCACTGATAAACCTACACATGGATGTAAACTGACCCTACCCACTTTTCCCTTTCCCAGTAACTATACTCTTTTGGTCATAAAATGTCAAGCAGTGATTTCTTCTCTGGTTAGAAAGGAAAAGGGACAAACCTTAGGGAGTGACCATCTCTTCTTTGATAGGTAGGGGTAAAAGATTTGGGCAAGGATCAGAGTTTCTCTTGGCCACCAGAGCTCTCATTTCCTTCAACTCAAAACAATCTACATTCTTTATGTCAGGGTAACATGCCCCTAAATGCTCATGGACCTCTAGTTTCCACACCAACTTGATACCTACGAAAGAAGCCTCCTCTGAGCAGATTAGGAAAAGCCTGTCTGACCCTCTTGGGGAGACAGACTCCTCAAGGGATATCACTAACCTACAAGTTTTTCAGAAGATGTCAGAAATGTGTTTTTGGTGACAAGGAGAAGTGTAGAGACCATGTCCCATAGGATACAATGGAAGAGTCTGGGCATGTTGAGTGGAAAGAGAAAAATAGTATGGAGTGAGGCAACAACCTCAGACAATTCAAGGGTTTTAAGCAAAGAGATGAACTTTCACCAGCTCTGATCTTAATATCTTGGTCTAGCCCTTTGCCTCCATCCCTTGTCTTGACTCCTGCATCAGGCTTCTAAATGGTCTCTGCTTGATTTCCTTCTTATCTCCTCTACTCCCACTTAAAAAGAAAATATTTTAACTAATAGGGCAGATGGAGAGGGAGAACTGGAAGGACAAAGAGAGAGAGAGAAGGTCTAGTTATTGACAGAGCCAAGTGAAGACGCAGAGGCCTACAGCTGCTGAGCTTGCTGTCTCTATTCCGCCATACACACCAGCACAGTGGGACGGCTGCTGTCTACTCCCCATGACAAAGAGAGCAAACTCATAGACATTGCTCCCTTTTAAAGACTCTCCAAATGACCATTCAGCTCTGCCCCTTTCCATCAGCCCCCTCACTCAGGATGTCAGCGGTAGGATTCAAACCATACCAGGTGCAGGCAGATATCCTCTTACTTGAGCAGTGTTCTGGCATCAGGGCATGAAAGTTGGTCCTTTATCCAGGCAGTAAAAGTGGTATTGGTATGGGTTATGGCCAGGAGGTGAACTTGGGGTTAATGGGATCAGCTGTCTCAAAAATATAACCAAGTCTTTACAAATGTAGATGCACTTTCAAGGTCACACCTCCGATCTCAACACTCTATTGCTTACTACCTTGTGAAGGAAATCCACCGTATTTCCCATATCTTAGTGTTGCCACCTCTATCAGATACATAAATATACTTTAGAAACAAGTTCTATAGTAAACCCTTTTACTTTGACAATGAACTTTACAGATTATATAACTTGACTACAAATTTTTAAACGATTGAAGTAATTTCCTAAAATAAAAAATTTTCATGGTTTTAAAATAATGCATAGGTATCTAGATATGCACAGATGGAGGTATAATGACACTAGGAAATGTGAGAAGAATGCCTCAGCACTTAGGTTACCTGGCATGTGTGGCAAACGGAAATGGGCTGATGCCCACATATATAGGTTTTGACTCAAATGCCAGGCAAAGCTTTGCTGGTGGTGCTCCTGAAATGCTTCTTGGAATGATTGGGACCAAAGAAACACGATTTTCCCTCAGTGGATAAGGCAATTTCTGGAAATTTTAGTAAAGAAGGAAGCTAGGAAATGGATATAAAGTGTGGAACAGGGACCCTGCCCCTAAGTCCACTTACCGACCTGATTGACAAATGCTCAATTAAAACCAGGAGGGCACCCTTCCACTCCTCCTCATGCATGGCTCCATTTATCAGTCTGCTTGGAGAGTTCATAACACTGCCACCAAAGCAGTGGACCAAGGCTAGTTTAGGAAGGTAGACCAGGTAACATGGGCAAGCTCAGTGGGCCTGGTTAGCCTGGGCTAACTCAGTAACCTGGGAGACCCCCTCAGGATCAATCAGCAGGAGACACAATGTGGAGACACACAACAAGAAAAGTACACTCCTTGCCCACCATACCCATATAAACACTACTTCTCGCCACTTCAGGCAACCCACTTAGAACACATCTCCACTAGGAGAGCTTTCCTGTTCTTCCTACCTACCTATCAATAAATCTGCTTTTCTGTGACTTTGATCTCAACATTCAATTATTTCCTTCCTGAAGACAAGAACCAAGAAAGAGTCTGCTTGGGGCTGTCACACTCCAGGCCTGCTCCCTGAAATCCCAATTCATTAGGAGTCGTTGAATCTTTGTTGTAAGATAGTGTGTTACAAAGTAGGTCTGGTTCTAGGATCAGGTCATTCTGAGCAGCATTTAATCTACATGAATGTCCAGTGGGACATTAGAAGATTGTTCCAATATGGCCAATCCAGATCACCATGATAAGCCCAGCAGCCTGGGCTTGGGTCATCTCAATGCCAGGAGGGTAATGACCACAGAAGTAGCTAGCCCCAAGCTTCCCACAGGGCAGGTCCCCTGCCAATGAGAACTAGCTCCTATCCTCACCTCTGGTAACACCATTATCCAACACTCCCACCTCTGTGTGCCAGAGCCACAGGCTTCTTTCTCTGTCTCAAAAAGTGGGTAGAGATATTTGTCATCTCTGCATTTGGACTGTTGGGCTACCAAACCTTGCTGACTTGGTTCTCCTTGCTATTCAGATCTCAGTCCAAATGTTCCAGATGACTCTGGTTCCGGAGACATCTCTGGGGGTATCACTGCAGTCATGTGTCACCTAGTGATGCTGTGGTCAGTGACAAACAGCTGGTTGGTGGCCCCACAGTTCTGGGTAATTACACTATGATATTCCCATAGGGAGGATGTGGCTAACAGCACTTACTCCCTTGTTGAGGGACACACAACTAGTTCTTCCCCTGTTACACCAAGAGTAGCATGTTTGATGGCACCTCCCACCTGGAAGAAAAAATATTTTATTTACAAGCTCACTGCTCTTCTTTTCCCATTAAGATATATGCCCTGAGGGCAAGAACTCTAGTCTCCACAGAGTCTCAGTGCCTAGAAGATTGTCTGGCACTTTTTAGGTGCCTAATAAATATGCTCATAGAACTCACATTGCTCCTTCAAGACAATCTTATTGACATGGTTTTTGAGGTCTCAGAATCACTCATCATGCTCCCCCCCACCTACCCCCTTGCTTGTACCCCACTTCTCACCTTTCTCTACTGCTTCTCCCTGTAGTTTCCTCAAATATGCCTTTTAATGCTCCATTCTTTTGCAGTCAGTCATGTCTTCACTGCCTGAAATTCAACTGAGGGGAAGTGCTCTCACTTTCCTCCTCCATCCCAACCTATAGAGGATTGCACCCCCTCTTTCAGAATATGGTCCTGGATCTACACTTCCAACAGCTCCTCCAATAATGTCATCTTGTTCAATGCTTCATTACTGTAATGGTGATGAAGAAACAGCCATGAGGTCCAAGGACCTGCTTCCATTATGTGTCATTTCACTTTAAGTCACAGTTTCCAAGAATCTATCCTTGAGATGAGGGAAGAACTTCCTGTACAAGGGGGTCTCCTTTATTGGCATGTGCTTCTTCCTTTCTCCCACCCACCCTCTTCCCTCCCTGCTACCTTCCATCTAGATCCTCAAATTGTTGAGTATTGAACACAAAGGCCACATCTTTTTTTTTTTTTAATACTATTTTATTTTGTTCTTTAGGCTACAACCTCTGTGTTATTATTTCCCTCCTCCGTCCTCCCTCCGGTGCCCCTTCCATTCTCTCAAACCCCACTCTGTTGTTTATTAGCTGTGCTGTGTCCATTAGTCTCTTTTCTATGATAGTGTCTTTTCTCTGCGTGAGGGACTGCGTTGTTGTTGGGACCAGGTGAACCTTGTTGTCAGATTTTCAGTCCTAAATTTGTGTTGGGTAAAGGCCACTTCTATATGTCCAGTCATCTTTATATGCCCAGTCATCAACAGGATACCTGAGAGTGCCTTACAGAGTTCAGCTTCATCATATCAGAGCTGCAATATCGTCTCAGAGGTCAAGAGCACTGGTAATCTCAGCTCTGCTGGTCATTGTCATTTCATAGTATCATGTCAGTTGCAAATTCTGACTGGGGCTGGTAAAAGCCATTGGACCCTTTGGTGTTGCCATGACAAAATGATAGTTTAGCTATTATTAATAATATAGTTCTGAAGTGCTAGGCACATTGCTGTTCTCATTGAAGGCTTCAACAACTCAAGAATGACTGGTATTAACCACATTTTTCAAACTTAGAGTGAACTTCACGAGGTCACAGCTGGTTAGTGAAAGAACACAGTTAACCTTAACATACCTTGCCCAGACTCTTAACCGTGATGCACCATTGATCTGGTGCTGTTTTTGTACATCTGTATTTCTTAAACTCAACTATCTAGGAATCTGGCCAAAATAGGGTTAATGCAGATGTTTTAGAGTTAACTCTATTTTCTCAGGATAAAGACTTCAGTTCCTACTCCTCTCCAAACAGGACCACATTCTTGTGTAATTATCACTTTTTCTCCTTTTTCTCTCTCAGGGAAGCTCATTTTAGTATGGGTCATTGTGGATGCAACCAAGTTAATGACAATTGATGCCCATCTCTCCCACTGCTGTTGGCACCTCTGTATCAGCATCACATCCTGCCTGGTGGGCAGGCCCACTCCTTTTCCCCATCAGTCATGGCTCTGTCCTGCCCAGTGAACTTTTAATCACTCTGGGTAGCTAATCACTATAATTCCTCATTGTCCAAAGCAGCAAGTTCATCTTGGGAATGGGCTTGTGTCCCTGCTCTTTACAGTCATTAACTACTCGTGAGCTGTGAAAAGTGTGGAACTCTCATCACTCAGGGTACCACTATCCCAGGGAGGCTGGTGAGAAATAAGGCTATGGGACTGGCAGTGAGGGGGGGGGTCACAAGAAAGGCTAAGTTCAGATCTCTACTCGTAACTACAAGGTTCTGCAGTGGGCATGTTAGTCTGGATGGCCTCTCCTGGCCTCTATTTCCATCCCAGGGCTCTGAGCTTCTGTATTAGAGTTATCTCCCAGATTGCTCCTTCCTGGGCCCACCACTCCATCATGGGGTCCATCTCCATGAAGTTGGCTTTCTCCCACTAGTTCTATTGCTCAGATCAGAAACTCTCTTTCCCAGGCTAACTGAAGGTATGATATATTTGTTCTATAATTTGGAACTGCTTAGAGAGTGATCAACCAGAAACCAATCCACTGGACTCAATTTGAGAGTGATTATTTTTTAAGAATGAGGGGTATATCTCTGAAGCCAAGGGCTAGCTATCTGGCAGTCCTTCAGGAAGGTAGACTTGGAAGGCTAAAGTAGACTTGGAAGGCTATTAGGTGGCAAGGCAATTAATCTAATAATTTTGTTCCCTTTCTAGTTCTGTGAAGACATGCTATGTAGTATCATATTTTTCTAGCTTGCTTAACTAGTCACTGCTGTTGGGTTGGTAAGGACACAAAAATGGCTTTCCCAAGGTGGTGACCTTTTTTTATATTTATAGGTTTTTAGTGGTGGCATTACAGAGACCTGATTTTGGCTCACTACCCCCCCCACCTCCTGTTACTCTAGCTCCACCTTCTCTTGGCTCAGATTTGCCTATCAAGATATTAGCCAAATAAAGGACACTCACTCAACGGAATTGTGGGGGATAGATTAAGTTGCTCAAACAAACATTTCCAGTATTAATATAACATTTCAGAAGGTTATAAAATTGCCTGTGACACAACTTCATTATTTTAAATTAGAATGATTACCTGAGTATTCGTGTAATTAGGCCCTTTTCTGAATCTTGGTTTTTCCCTTCTCTTGCCCTCCCTGTTGAATAGGAGAGATGGAGGGAGAGAGAGGGAGAAGGAAAGGAGAGAAGAGGAAAGAGAAAGAGAGTGTATGAGAAAGAGAATGAGAGAATCAATTAGAGCCCACAAACAATGGAAGGTCCCCTGGATGTTGTTATTGATTTCACCTCTTATTTGGCCCCCATTTCCCATGTCCCCAGTTTGGGGGCACACTTCTGCCAACTCTCTTGGGGGTTACTGTCTCTTCCCATTGTGTTACATCTTGCTGCGTTCCTCTCCTCATTAAAGGGTCCCTTCACACCAGTGAAACCTAAGATTAGATTATTTTAGTAACTTACATTCATGGAGTGTTTCCCTTTTTAATTGTCTCACTTCCATTGAGCTTTTGAAAATTCAGGTTTATTTCCAGTGAAAATTTATAAAGAAAATTACAAGACAAGAGCTGTTGGACCTTGGGGTGGAGCCTTCCGCAGCATCTTGGAACATGCTTTCAGTATCACATGATTTTTGAAACTGAGTCCATTGTGAATAAGAGTGCACATATGTGTTTTTTACGTTAAACCAGTAACAAATGAAAGGTGAGTGATCAGAATGTTAAAAAATGCATCATGGAATTTTTTTTTTATTCTGCAATGGAGGATAGTACACAGTTTTATAAGGATTCTTTTTTTTTTTTTGTAGAGCTTTTTAAAAGAATAACTGCATTTAAAGGATGCAGATCCTCCCTTAAGTGTCTCACTGTTAGATATTTGATAAGATAGTGTGGAGAAAAATGTATTCTTTCAAGGCCAGGAAATGCAAGAAGCACTGGGTTTAGACCAGGGGATCTCTGCTCACCGGCTGTTTCCCTGGTTTCTCTTATGGACGTGGCTCCATTTACAGTCAACACACATGTTTGTGCTGCAGAACCAGGAAAATCGGAGCCGCCCAGCCCTGCACATAGAAGTATGGTAGCCTTGTGGGGAAACCTGGTGCGCAGGTGTAAGAGTGAAAGCCCACTTGTGCTTAATCCACCCCAAACCCCAGCTCCAATGGGGCTTGGAACTCACTCAAAGGCCCAGCAAAGCGGAGGCAGCCAGATAGCGACTTAAGAGGCTGAAGAGATTTTCTCTGAGTAAAATCCATTTTCCTACCACTATGGTATCGGACGCTGGAGTGCTGCAGCCCCGTTCCTGTTTAATACTGGGACTTTGAAGGTACCACCTTCTCTGTCTTGTTCTTAGTGTATGTGACAGTCAATTTGTTCTGCTGGTACCCCTGGCATCTGGCTTGAGCGCCCTCTCCCAGCGCAGCAAGATGGGCTGGTTCTGGAAGTTTGCATTCGGGTCTGTTTCACATCAGAATGCATGTCTCTGACAGGCTAATCCACTGTAAGCTTTGACTGAGATCCTGGCTCCCACTGCTCCTGGCAAGACTTGTGTGAATGTGAAGGGGCAAGGGATAGACTTGATCTTACTTTGAAGAGGAGAGTTAGGGAAATGTTAAGGAGACGGTACTATGTTGTTAAAAGAAAACACAGGATAAAATGAAAAAGTAAGGTAGAGAAATAGGTGGGGAAAATACATTTAAATGTAGGGAGGGGGTAGAAAAGGAATGCAAGATGACTTTACTTTTGTAGTAAATTCTTGCTGGGTTGGGGGAGGCATGCACCCCAGCCCTGGTCATCTGTAAAAAAGGACAAACCTGCCTCAGGATTTCTAGGGGAGTTTATTTCCTAATTCTTCTCAGTCTACTTTGGGTGGAATTGATGCCTGATATGACAATGGCGTCTTTGGCTCATGATAGAAATGTGTGAGGACAAAAGTCAAACTATCAGTTTGACATCAGCATGTTAGAAAGTTGGGAGATTTGAGTGGCAGGACCAGTCCCTGCAGATGCTGATGTGTCTAGGTGAACATCAGGGTCCTGAAACATACACTATTAGTTTAGCCACTGTTTTCAGATTTTCTCTTTTTTACGTTCAGTTTTAACTGAAACATAACTTTGTGCCTTTTGCTTTTGTGACTCACAGAAACCTCACTGAAGTCTGAATTGACCATCATAACTACTTGTGTTTTCACAGTGTAAGTGACCATCATATAATCAGCACTTACCCAGTAGAGCCAATGCATTTTGGGGTCTTGTTCTGATTTTTGCTATTTCAAACAATATAGTCTCCAACATCCTGAAAACTAGATTTTTATATATGGAGACTTTTACATTTAGGCTGTAAATTCTCTGGCTGAAATTGTTGGATATACATATTTTTAACTGTAATAAATGCTAGAATATTCCTGTTCAACTGGCAACAGGTAATATTGAGGCAAGAGATGACAGAGCCTCCTGCACTGTCAGTGGCTGCAGCCTCCTCCTGCCAGACTGATGTTGTCAAGGTCAAAACTTGCTGTTGGATGAGCTCACACTTCCCTGACCAAAGGGCTTTAAGCTCTTTTCTACATTCCTTTGGCTGTTGGAAACCACCTTTTGGTGAATTTCTGTGGGCAACCTCACCTATCTTTCTCTTGAGGGGTTTCCTTCTTATCTTTGGCAAAGAGAATTGATATTTCCTGCTTACTAAATTTCCTTCCTTCTCAACTTTGGAATTTGTTCTATTTTTCTGTAAATATTTGAATTTTTAATGGCAAAATAGTTCTATAACTCCTCACTGTCTAATCTTAGTATAGAGACTTTTACCATGAAATTTATAACTGAAATGGCATTTTTTTGTTTCTATTTTTTCTTCCTTTCCATTCTCTTTTTTTATCTGTGTTATGTGAATTAGGTATTCAATTATTTGTTTAGCTCAAAGTTGATCAATTGTACCAATACCATAAAAAAAATTTCAACTTTCTTTCTCTAAGGTACCAATTTCTGATGTTTTACTATGTTAATTTATATTACTTAGAAAATGATCCTTCCCTTTTACATTTTGAATTTACTGTCATGTATTTGCCTAAAATATGCTTTCTATAATAATTCTTTTTCATCTCTCTATGCTTCTGGTTGGACTTTCTTCTAAATTCCTAATTATTAGTGTATGTGTGAAAGTTCATTTTTTCCCTGAAATTACCTTATGTTATTCTATAGATTTGCTTTAATTTTCATTATATGAATTTCAGCCCCCTTGTTTGTTTTATTTTGTTACCATGTACCTATTTTTCAAATATGAGTTCTCAGTATCTTTATGTTTTATCTTTTTTAATGGAAAGGGCATTAGAGCTGCAATCTTTTCTCATATAACCTTTAATTACTCTTCTAGACTTATTGTAAAGTTTTATTCTATTTTTGGTTTATTATTTCCTTTTGGTCTAAAAGTGAATGAGGAATTTTTCATAATCTTATATATCAAAAGTTGTAACCCATGAAATGTGCAGGTTTTATTTACTTAAATAAGTACATTTATTTATTTATTTTTATTATATTATTTACTTTATTTTGCATCATTATCTACCCCAGAGTTCTCCTGCCACCTTATCACCCATTAAATATGTATATTTAATTTAATGTTTTTCTAAAGCACAAATTTATGCTTTTGAAAATATTACATAGCATTAAAAATTTATACTTATCCCCATTCATGTATAGTTTTCTGTAGATTTATAAACCATTGTTTATTCATATTTAGATATGTTATATAAACTGAGCATATTTAAAATGCACAAATAGATGAATTTTCAGAAATATACCACAATCACCATCACCGCCACCTTTACCACCTCCACCAATACCACCTCCACCACCTCTGCCACCTTTACCCCCTCCTCTGTCACCTCCACAACTTCTATATCCACCACCTCAACCACCATAACTATCACTTCCATACTCAAAGGAATGACAACTCCATAATTCTCAAAAGTTTTCTCCCTTTGGTATTCATCTTTCTCTCTTCTACAACCTCTGATTTGCTTTATGTAAACAGAATGGCATACAAATTATTTTTATACAAATGAAATGATACAGTATATAAACTTTTTTAAAAGTCACCTCTTTCAAGCAAACTAATAAGTATGAGATTTATTCCTGTTACTGCCTAGGTCAACTGTTACTGTTTATTGTGAAAAATGTTCTTTTGTATGGAAATAGTATACTTCTCATCTATTGAAGGAGATTTTAGTTGTCTCCAGTTTTTAGCAATTATAATTAAATTGGCCATGAACATTTATGGACTGTGTTTTTATGAACATATTCTCATTTCTTTTAGGTAAATATGTAGGGTGGAAGGTCTGGCTTTGTGTTGGGCTTATGTCTCTTTTCTATAGAGATTGATGAACTGATGTGACTGAATCAGGCTGCATTACTGTGAGAACCAAGAGCTGTTACTGTCAGGCTCTTCAAGCTATTGCAGTGGTTATTTTATCTGTATCACGGTGGCATTAATGTAATTTCTCTTCACAATGTATGATGCAAAACATATTTATGTATCTTTTGGTCATTGATACATAGTTTGGAAATATTTTTCAGATCTTCCCCCATTTACTGTTGGGTTGTTACATTATCAAAATATGAGCCCTTGCTACATTCTTGTTTCAATTCTGTGCTTGGTCTTTGTGTGAGAATATAGTCTCCCACTCTGTGTGTTGCTTTTTTTTTAACAATGAATTTCAAAGGATAAAAGTCTCTATAGAGACCCCAATATATTAACTTTCCTTTCTATAGGTTATACACCATAAGCTTTTTTCTCCAGGAAATGTTACTAACCAAAAGGAACAGACTATCTTCAGTGCTTGTTTTTACAAGTGTTAAAGTTTTATCTTTTAGTTCTACCCTCTATTTTAAATCAGTAATTTTCTATGTTGCCAGGTAATGGTTGATTTTTCCTTCTATCAGTTGATACACTGTTGTTCCAAAATCAATTGTTGAAAGTCTATTATTTCCCCATTGAATGGTCTTGGGTTTTTTGGTCAACTCCTCTGCCTGCCTTGATTTTCTGCCAAACACAAGTGTCAGTGGCTAACTCCCTTGGCGTAACAAGTTCTAAATAAACAGGCTTTGCTTTTTGTTGTTTGCATGATCTTCACTTATTTTCATTAAGTCTTGAAATCACATAGTAAAAGTCTTCCAACTTTGTTTTTTATAAAATTTCCATTGATTATTCTAAAGTGTTTGCACTTCTGTATACATTTTAGAATCAGTTTCTAATCAATTTCTACAACAAGTTAGTTGGAATTTTGCTTGGGAATGCATTAAATTTATAGATCTTCTGTCTTTGGTTTTACTTTTGCTTCTCTCTAATCTTTTTAAATGGAGTATATATATTATATATATTATATATATGTTAAATCTCTCACACTTATCCCAAGTTCATTATCATCTTTATCTCTAGTGATTTTTTTAAATCTTTTTATATATTTCTCCAGACACTGAGATTTTAAGCTTACTAACTTGGTTATCAACAATGACCTTAAAATCCTCTCCCTAAAAGTCATCAACCTAGTAATTTAGTTGGAAATTGTGTTCTATGTCAGGAAATTATTCGATGTGGGAAGAGTATGGAAGTGTGTGCAGATTCATTTTTTGTTGTGCATATATACATGCACATGTACATACATCATTTATTTTGCATTTCAAATTATCATGTGGTTTCTA
Organism: Uropsilus gracilis; assembly: GCA_004024945.1. NCBI lineage: Eukaryota > Metazoa > Chordata > Mammalia > Eulipotyphla > Talpidae > Uropsilus > Uropsilus gracilis. Next base: position 103,981 of record PVHY01002051.1, on the reverse strand, counting down.
TTGGAATCTACAAAAGACTGGTTCTGTGTTTTTAGAATGATCTTTCTGTCTTGAGTTGCTCTGCCCTTTGAGGTACTGTTAACTTGAATGAAACCTCCTGGTTTCCCTGTCTTGTTCCTTATTCAGTCTGAAGGCTGAAAGTCCTTCACCAACCTATTAAAACTCCTTCTAAACCTGTGGAGATCTGGAAGATGTGCTGTACCCTGGGGTATCTGCTGATCCATCCCTGGAGATATTGATATCTATATTCCAATGTTTTTTTGGGGGAGACCCCTGTCTCAGGCTCTCTGATTGTGATCCAAAGATGTCTTTCCAGTTTGTGGAAAAGAAAGTTGCTCACTGATCCTCTCTGGGACTCCACAATTTTGTTCTTAGTCACCAGGTGCCTTAACTGTTGATAGAAAGATGTGACTTGGGGCACTATTTACAATAGACAAGACATGTAAACAACCAAAATGCCCCTAAATAGACAAATGGATCAAAAAGTTGTGTGTTTATTTGTGTGTTTATACAAAGGAATACTATTCAGCAATCAGATATACAAACTCGTGTCATTTGCAGCAACATAGGTAGAATTGGAAGGAATTATGCTAGCTAAAATTGATGAGAAAGAAAAAGATAAATACTGGATGACCTCATTTAAATGAGGGATAGAAAGAAAAAAAAAACCGAAAGATTAGAAAAAGTTGAGACTAGCAAGCTGATAACAGAAATGAAGGATAGGTAAAGGGGTTTCAAAACAGGCAAGGGACGAACACAAGGGAATATGGTGATTGTTCACAGGTGGTATGGTGGCAGGAGAACTCGGAACTATAATGATGTAAGAAAAAAATAATTACTAAAAAAGAAAAAGTAAAGAAAATATATTCTAGTCTCTGTTCTTCTCAAGTCCCCTGTGGGCATATTTCCAGGTCAGTGTGTAGAGAACAATCACTTTACGTAGAATCATTTTGATGGGAGGCACTGAGAGCTTCTCTATTCCATGCCCTTTAAGGAGTTCATTTCCTCTGAAGCATCTTTGGCAAAAGCACTCCACAAGGTCTTGAATTTGGCACTTGCTACCTCTGTACAGGTATTTTTTCTCAGATCAAACTCAATTCTCTCTTTACAGCCATATTCTCTTCCTTTTCCTTCCCTTGAGGTCCTGCTGAGGTTGCCTGTCTCTTACCCAGGTTGAGTAACTTATAGTCTCTCCTGTTCGGTCATTTCTCTACTGATTGCCGTGGCTGAAAGTTCAAGGGGAGGAAAAGAATTTACAAACTAATCACTTTGTGGTCATTTAGACTCTCTTGTCACTTAGAGATGGGAAAGCATTGAAACTGTTCACTAAAGAAAGGATTTTATATTCATCTTTTCTTCCTAGGTTACATTGACCAACTCTATACTCATCGTCCTTTCTGTCCAATGAAAATACTATTTTTATTTCAGTTTAAGTTTTATTTTGTTTATGAAAATGATGTGCATTTATTGAAGGTGAATTAGGAAAATTATAAGAAACTAAAATCAAACAACCAGGCTACCAAATCTCAACATACCCAAGTGATCTCATCTCAAAATATTTCTCTTCATGCTCAGAGTGTTATGTTTCTGGGTCACACAAATGGTTTTGTTCTCTCCCCTTTCACTTAACAAGATGCATGGATTTAGGTCTGTGGCATTTTTAGTTACGGTGTCCAATTCCTTTGTATAACTATAATTTAATTATCCAGTATACTCTGGTAGATGTTATAAGTTGTTTTTAGGTTAATTCATTTTGTAAAGACAAAATAATGCTTCTCTGAACCATTTTTTTATGTCTTTGTCTGATTATCCCTCAAAATTTCTGAATGCCAAGGCCATAGAGATTACCCCTCTGAAGTTTCCATGCATTTTGCCAATTATATTTTGGAAAGATAGCATTATCACACTGGGCACTGTCAGTCGGTATCAGCCTGGGCTACCAGAGGACTGCAGAGTTCTTTCTCTTGTTTGAGTTTTAAATTAGTTTTCCTAACTAGTTTTTTATTCTCCCAGATAAAGTTTAGCTGAGTTTTGTCAAGTTCTGGAAAGACCCTATGGGATTAAAGCAATAAAATCTTATACTGGGGTTAATTAATTTTCTTCTTTTAGATCTTGTATCTTCTTTAAAATTTTATTCCTGATCTTTATATGTATCATGGAACTGCTTTTCACAAATAGAGCTGTGGATAGAGACTTTCCCCATTATATGGGATGTATTGTTAGCAAGAGAAAATTTACCTTTCTCATAGTTATAAAAAGTAATATGTGATTTTGTAGAAACCTGGAAAACATAGAGAAGTATCAAGAAGGAGAAAGTTGCTTTCAAATTCACTTTTGGGAGAAAGGAATGTCATTATTTTAGTAAATTTTGTTCTGATCTTATTTCTTTATCTATTTCTATAGCTCCATATAATTTTATTTCCTGTTACACTGTGGCATAAGGATTTTCCTTTCTGTCTCATAAATGTCTTGGAGACATACTTAGTGTCTTTAATACTATTCATTAAATAAGTATAATCCAGCATGTCAATTTTATAGTAATCTGTCAGAATTCAATAGACATCTTTTATTCCTTGATGGTAAAGATCATGTTTTATATTTCTTTTTATATTGACCCCAAGGGACCCCAATGCTGGAATGATTACACAATGAGAGCAGTATTATATTACTTACAATAAAAAAAGAGATTTGGGGCTCTGCTTCAGTTTTAGAGCTAGTGGGGGGTATTGTTGACCTAACCCTCCAATGTCTTTGTGTGAAAGAGTGAGTGGGGTGATTTTTCCTCTTGCTTCTTTGTCACTGTTGCCATCATTGTTGTGCTTACTGGTACTTAACATATGCGGTTATAGTACCAAGTGCATTGCTCATATCTTCTTAGTTATTCCTCAGCACAAATCACACAGATGAGGGGATTGGTACTCTGAACATCTGTAGCCACACAGCCAATGCAGTAGAAATCACCATGGATGCACCTGTTTGATGGAGTCCACTCCTTACTCCTGTGTGCTGGTGTTAAAGACCAGGGTCCCATCAGAGGCTACCAGTTTAGAAATACGCACCCTTCCATTTGATTTGGCATCTTTTCCAAAGCATTATCTTTCTCCTATGGTTGACCAAAGTGTGTATAAGCCAACAGCATCTCCACTCAGCCCAGCTCCCCTCTTCTCCTGGCCTGTGCTCTTGCCAGATGCTCAACCTTGACTTTGTGGGCAGCTGCCATCTTCCTGGAGAAACATGGGATTCTTTCAGAGAATCTGCAGGATGGATCAGAAGTCCTGAGAAGGATTTGATGATGACTGAGTTTTTTAAAATAATATATATATATATTATAAAATTCACATCTTTGTATTACCCAGGGTTCACCCACCACCTCCACTCCCTGACTGCTCCCACCCATCCCCCCACCTCAGTTGTGTATTTTAGTTTGGTTGTTAGCTTGCTTTGACTTTTCGTCCTGGCCTTTTGTTTGTTTTTCCTATATTAGTGAAACCAGGCTGGGCATGGTGGTGCATGCCTGTAAACAGCAGCCAAGGAAGCCGTGGCTGGGGCCAGGGATTGTAGTTTGAGTCCCGCCAGGGGCACGCAGTGAAACCTAGTTCCCAAAAATTATAGCTGGGTGTAGTGGCATGTGCCTATAATCCCAGCTACCTGGGAAACTGAGGCTGGGGAATGCTTGAGTCTCTGGTACCCTGGGCAACGTGAGCCTGTGGTTCCACAGGCAAAAATAGTGAAACCTAGTCTCAAACAAACAAACAAACAAACAAACTAAAACATATATTAGTGAAACCATTTGGTTTCTGTCTTTTTCTTTCTGACTTATTTCTGCTAATATGATTTTTTTCTAGTTCCATCCATGTTATTTCAGATTCATCAAATTTGTCATTTTTAATTGATGAGTAATATTCCATTGTGTATCGATACCACATATTTTTATCCATTCCTCTGTTTTGGGACATTTGGGTTGTTTCCATGTCTTTGTAATTATAAATAGAGCTGCAATAAACATCCAAGTGCAAGTGGATAAGTACATACATAAGTATTGAGGTCTCCTTTGGGTAGTTTCCCAGAAGAGTGATTGCTGCATCAAATGGTAGTTCCATTTTCATTAGTTTGAGGGCCTTCCACACTGCTCTTCCATAGTGGCTGGAACAGTTTACATTCCCACCAGCAGTGTAGGAATGTTCCTTTCTCTCCACATCCATGCCAGCACTTGTTGCTTGTTCTTTTTTGATGTGGGCCATTCTTACTGGTGTAAGGTGGTATCTCATTGTTTTTTAGTGAGTTTCTTTTAACTGTGAGGTAGGGGAGAGCAAAAGCTACTCTCTTAGGTTGGCAAATGGATTCTGCCAATTCAATTGACAAAGGAAATGAGCGGACAAAAGGCAGGTGTTTTTGCACTGATGTTAATGCTCCCCATGGTAGGTACATGGGACTTCATGGAAAAGAAATGAAGAGTCAAAAAAGTGAGGAGATTCTTGGATGCATTTACCATTAACTAACCCAAGGAAAAGGACTTTGGAATGATAGCTTGAAGAGGGTGAGAAGGGAATATCTGAGGAAACTTAGTATACTTGTGAAGCCTAAGTATGCATTAGCCAGGCTGGCCTGTGTGGACTCATCTTGGTTGCATTGTGGTCTCTGATGAGGAGGCTTCCTCTCTTGCTGGCCTGAGAGAAAAAGGAGGACATCCCCATAAGGGGGTGTGCCCCACTGGTAGGCAGATGGTGGGGTCGGGGCATTCCCCCATCTGTTTCTTCTCTATGGCCTTCAGATCAAAATAGACCTTATGCCAAACTGACTTACTCTGGGAGTTGCATGTTTTGATGTCTTTTAGAGGAAACATGGTATTCTGGAGTCTAAATGCGGGAAATACCATTAGCCTTCATTCCATCCATATCTCCTTCTGACTCTTAAAAACTTTCTATGACAAACTCCACCTGTGACTGCTTTTTCTTGTCTTTTTGCCCACCATCCATCCTTCCTTCTTTTTCCCTTCCCATTCCTCTTCCTCCCTTCCCCTGTGCTGCCTGGTGAAAGCACCTAACACTCTAATAAGTCTTTATGTCTCTTGGCTGATTGTCTTTTGAGCCCTTGAAAAGAATGGTGGATATCACTTATCTTTCTATTGTGTTTTGTCAGGCAGCTCTGCCTGGAAGCCCAGCTACATTTTACAATATTAATGATGTGCTGTAAGAACCTAACATAACATTTTATAACCCTATAACAAATCTTATTATCAGATGACAATAAGGTACAGTACATTAAATATTCATCATCCTTGGTTTACTTTAAAACTTTAACAGGGGACAAGGTGCAGAGGCTGCTTCAGACTAATTACTGTTCTAAATATATAGCTCAGTTTTCAATATTTAATGTGGGTCTCATAAAACTGTGATTGAAAACAACGCAGTGTATCAATCAGATGCCTTGCTGACATGCACCATGAAAAAATGCCCTGTTATTTTATAGACAGGGCTGTTAAATTTCTGCAACAGTGGCAGCACTAACTCAGAAGGTCCAGCATTGTTCTCCTTCTAACCATGCAGAACAGGTTACTTGGGTGGAAAGCTCTGCACCTGCCTATCAGCAGTAACAGACCCTGCTTCTGCCCCCAGTGTTTGTGGGCTGAGCTTTTGCTAGAGATTTCGATTCTTACGTGACTCAGCACTGCTAAGTCCAATGTTTCCCTGGAGTTGTGTTGTGAGAGAAGAGAGAGGAAGAGCTATGCCATCACCATCCATGCCCAGCATGAATCTCTTGATGGCAGAGATCAAACATGACAGGCAGCTGACATGGAAGACTAGTTTATGCCTTAGACCTCTTATTTAGTTACTGTGATCCCTTAAGGAGGCTTCTGATTGCCCTGTGCGGTAGGTAGACTGACAGTCCAGGTCACTGGTAAGGCAAAAGTCTAACCCAGCCTCTAACCCTGCTCAGCTGCAGTAATAGTGGCGTTGTGAGGAGAACTCAGGAGAACCTTTTGAAGAGTTACAGTCAGAGCCAGAAACTTCTCAGTCTTCCAGAGTATCTTCAACCTTAAACACATTCTTGGATTCACAGCATTCCCTAGGTGCATGATTGAACATTATAACTTTTTGAAAGCAATGTTTCATAAAGTCAGAGACCCAGGCACATATGAAAATTAGACTCTATGTAAGTGGAAATTAACATATCTCAGGCCATCTGTATTGACATCAAAATTATAAAATAAAAGTGATGACAATAACTCTGTACCCATGCTTGCTTTAGCAGCACATATATTAAAATTTGAAAAATACAGAGAAGATGAGTAGGGCCCCGTGCAAGGATGGCATGCAAATTCATGAAGCATTTCATATTTTTAGCACTATTTATGATATAGCCAGGATATGGAAACAACCTAAATGCCCTAAAATACATGAATGTATCAGAAAATTGTGGTAGATGTACACAATGGAATATTAATCATCAATCAAAAAAGACAACTTGATGCATTTGTGATAACATGTATGGACCTAGAAGGAATCATGTTGACAGAAATAAACCAGAAAGACAAAGATAAATACAGATGATCTCATATGCGAGATATAGGGAAAACAAACAAACAAACAAACAAACAAAAGAAAAAAGAACATTTGAAACTGTTAGCAGAATGAAAGCATAGAGCAAGACAGGGGAAAGGGGGTAAAATTTGGGGAAGGATGGGCACAAAAATTTAAGATGATGATGGTTCATGGGTGATACAGTGGTGGGAGAACCTTGGGGTAGACAGTGATGTAAAATGTGTGTGTGTGTAATCAGTTTGAAACAAACAAAGTAACTAACTAAAATTTAAAAAAAGAAAATGATGCTGTACCCAGGGGGTGGTACTCTGACCCATAAATATCCCACTTCTACATCTCCACAGGCAAGCTATTGTAGTTGTCTTTCCCACCCTGATCTAGCCTCCAGAACACACGTGGTGTGGAGGCCAAATGGAGGACTCATACTCCCAACTCTTCACATCCAAATGTGCCTTGTCCAGAGCACTCCATCACAGAATTCATCTAGAGGAAGCCAGTTGGAGTTCCATAATGTGAAAACAAACTGAAAGTGAAGGATACCATTATAGGGACAAGTAAAAGGTCAAGCACTGAGGAATCAGTCCAATGGGATCTGTGAAAAACTTTCATGGGACAAATTGCACTCTTGGGTTTGGGGCATCAGCCAGAGTCCTGAGCTTAGGGCGAGTCAACTAATTAAGGGATGAGGGTGTGTGCAGGACCACACAGAGGTGGGGCTGTTGGGGCTAGATGCTTGCCAGCATGCTTGATCCCAGCAAGTGGCCAGCCTGGAGGACAGATGTGAGCTGAAAGACCACATTTGGCCAATAAAGTCCAGCCAGCAGGAGAGTGCTGGGTGTCAGCCATGCCCTGACACCTACAGATGCTTAATTAGATGCCTTTCACAATGAGCAGACACAGGAGTGGCTGGATGCCTTAGCCTCCAGATCTTCTTGGCAGTAGTCATGGAGAGGGCCAGGTCAGATGTGCTGCCAAGCTCACACTTCTGAGAAAGGGTTAGGGACCAGAACACAGAGGCTATGTCTGTGAGATGAGAATAGCCAACACTCAGATTCAGCAGTCATGGTGCAGTACAAGAGTGGGTAAGGGCTGGGGAAGAAGCCATGGCAGGTGTGTGGGGCCAATGGTGGCTTCTTGTGTGAGCTTGTAGTCCATCAAGGCACTGGCAGAGCAGACTCACAGACCTCATAGTGTCCTTGGGCCTTCTGGCACCAGGATATAAAAGATAAGGTAAATCATACAGCAAAGTAGCACATACAGGTGGATGGTTTGTGCCAGAAAAATAGACAGGGAAAGGTAGACTCTTGTGGTGTGGGTCTGGGTTTGGGACTTGAGCTAGATTTTGAGGGAAAGTATGTGGGGCAGCTCACAAACTACACTGCCAACTCTCCTGGTAAGGATCTCTCCTGGCCAGGCTCCAGTCTGCCTTGCACAGGCCCTTCTGGGCCTGGCATTCACAAGCAGGCAACCAGGAGTGCAGGGCAGTGGGCACTTGCTGGGCTAGTGCTCTTAATAGCGGGTACAGGAGCTGATGGTGGGCATGTATCCTCTTAACTCCCTCCAAGTGCACATTTTGAAGACACCTTCCTATGTCTTCTCAAAACAGCCTGCAGAAACTGAGCTGTGATCTCTGTAATGGTTGCCCACAACTTGATATTGCCGCTTATTTCTCTCCTATTTTCCCTAATGGCTTAGTTTGGATGCTGTAGCAGAAATCTCATGGACAGTGGTAGGAGGGAATATATAGGAGCCATTTATATCTCATGTTATGGAGGCGGAACATGTAAGATCAAGGAACTTAGAGAAGTTCCTTGATACCTGTGATACCTTGATACCTGCATCCTTGATACTTGATACCTGTGATACCTTGATACCTGCATCCTGACTTAGAGAGTGTTTTTTCATATGGTGAGGGAGATGGGAAGGTAGAGACAAGGGAGCAGAGAAGGGTAGGGGAGAGAGAGGTGATTGAATGGTATGTTTTCATGCCCATAAAATTAGGGTCCTAGGCACAGTACCGGGATGAAGAGGCCATGAAGGGCATGAAGGGGGCAGCTGACACTCAGATTTTTGTCTAAGACACAGTTATCAAAATCTTCAGCTTCTTTGTGAGAAACCAGAAATCTAAGTTTTGTCTGTCATTTCCCGATTTTATATGTTAGCCTCTTCTTCAAATAAACCATATATATATATTAAACAAACTTCTTGAGGCTTATTCTGAGCTGCCGGCTACCAGTTTTCCAACTTGGGTCCACAGAATTTACAACTCATGGTGGCTAGTGACCCATGTTCTGTCCCCTCACCTCATGGACTATAATTAGACATAGGTCTTTATCCAGAGTTCTCTTTCTAGACCTTATTCTGGCCTTGAGCAGGCTCTATAGAAGATCATCAGATGGCCTTTCATTCTAAGATACTCTGAGGTCTAGAAGAAAGTGACTCTGATCCTATACCTTTAACCATAGAATGGTGTCAATAATGTAACCTCAATAGTAGAAAAAAAAAAGAAAAATTCAAAAAGGACAAAACCTGAAGTAAGAATAATGTTTAAAGAAAAAAGTGACCATGAAATGAGACTGTTCTTTTGACCAAGGATTATAGCTTCAAGACAAAGGAAAAGGCGTTGGAAACTAGGAAAGCAAGGACACAGGTATCTTTGAGTCTTGGGGTGCATGACTGCACAGAAAAATCAATGTGTAATCTAGTGAGGAGCCAGAGCTACCCCAGAGGTCTCGTGGCTGCTACCAGCAATCTTTTGACTTTGGGTTTCTGGCTTCCCATGTCTCCACCCATGAGGGTGGCAGTCCTCCCTTCTGGTGCCTTGGAAGAACTGTAACTGTGGGGATTGTGACTACCTGTCCTGTAACCCAGAGTCACATGGTTCTCATCTTTATTTATTTCTTCATCAGGTATAAGATGCTTTATACAATTTCATTTCAGATGGAGAAGTGATGGAAGAAAAAAATATAGTCCCCTCTGCCTTTTCTTTTAAAAGAGGAACATCTGAATGAATATAAAACGGGCAAGTTGCTTTTTCCTGTCTGCTCCTGGAAGAGAGACCAGAAAGGTTTTCTCTTGTAAATGGATCACACATGATAACAATCATTATAAAGCAGTTAACGATTATGAAATGCAGAAATATTTCTGGTACCCAACTGAGCACCTAAATATGCATCATTTCACTTTGTCTTCAGAATAACCCTAGAGAAAAGCACCATATTGTTCTCATTTTATAGGTCGGAATACCAGTGCTTGGCAAGATGGTAAATACCAGAATCAAGTAGTAGCTCTCTCTTCTCAGTATCAGAGTTGTTCAGTGGTAGAATCAGAACTATAACCATTCCTCACCTCCCATGAATAAAGGATATTTTGGGTAGGGAAATTTTGCACAATTAGACACAACAGCAGCACAAAGGCACGTGCATTGCTTTGTGACAGTCATGTAAATACCTGCCTATTAATATTTTCCCTGGATATCCTATTCTGGAAGGCTACATAACTCATCTCTTTTATAGCAGACTTTGGAACTAGTTATCTAGGAGTGGAAACTCAGCCCCACCTAAAAACAGACACTCAGGGGCTGACTTCCAAGTACACTTTTATTCTGAATCTTTAAAATCAGAATTCTTTACTCTGGTAATTATGACAATCTGTTCTTATAAAGTCATTTTCCAATGATGAATAAGTAATACTATAAGAAAAAGGAGAGTTGAAAATATGCAAGTAGCAGAAGATGATTTGCTTGTGAGTTGTAAATTGTAAATTGGTTGGTATATTTACAACATATAAACATATTCCTCCATCTGTTTACAGATTCATTTACACCACAATTACTTCTACTCTTCTTCTATGTGTATATATCTGCACTTATATAAAACTTTTCCTATGACTTATTTTCATTACACTGGATAATCTTTTAATATACTAAAAGATTAATATATCTTTCCTGTCTCCTCCAGGCTGTCTCTAGGCTGGACATGTGTTTTCCTGGACCCTAACAATGACCATATTAAGCCAGATCTACTTATCCAGGGAGATTGTGCTTCTTCACAGTTCAAACCTGGGTCCATCTCTGAAATATCCTATGGGTTTGTGGTCCCTCAAAGGCAGTGTGACATAGAAGTCATATAACTGGTTCTGGTACCAGCCTGTGTGCATTCAATTCCATTCTATTATGAGCTGTGTGATTTTGGACTTGGTCCTGAATTTCTCTGTGTCTTGATGTTCTCATCTGAACAAAGAATAACATTTCAGAGCATTGTGGGGAAGATTTAATAAGAGCATGCTTATGCATCCTCTAGGAAAGTACCTGACATACTATGTGTGCAACAGAAAGGTCTGGTTTTTGACATACTTTTTCTTTGCAGTTGCTACCTATATATTCCAGTTGAAAATTTGAACTTGATATTGACCATGAGCAGCTTTACCCATTTAACCTTCAAAGCATTTGTGTACACTTTCCATCATGCAGTCTTTTGCAGAAACTTTACACAGACAGGGTGGCTCATCAATCCTCATGTTAGGTATGGAAAAATACCAAAGCAAAGGTGACCAGCATTTCTGTAGAACCAGCCTGTCTCTATTCACTCCATCCATTGCTGTCTTCCCAGTTGTTAACCTGCAAATGGAGGAACAGAAATTTTCAGGTTCTTTCTTATGAAGTTGGTTTTGTCAATCAATTTGGTGGCAAATGCCCTTCCTTCCAAATTACAATATAGTTAGGAAGGTCTTGGTTGGTGGATAAAGGAAATAACCATAGAGAGGATGCTTTCATCCTTCTTACCAAAAATCACAGGCCACCCCAGTTCAATACCATGGGACTCAATGCACCCGTACACCCACAACCTTCCTTACTTAACAAACCCTGATAAGAGTCATCACTGCACTCAGCTCACACCCAGCTTTCCCTCAGTGATGAGACTTAGGGACAGGTTATTCCCTGGGGCTAGGCTAGGCAGGAAAACAGGAAAGCTTGAGAAGGAATAATGGAGGAACAAGGAAGGAACACCAGAACAACAAACTTCAAAAAGACTTTCCATAGCTGAGCATGAGGACATCTAGAGAGACCATACCTGGGTCTGAAGAACATGAGGCATCAACAGGACATTAGCATGACACAGTCACAATTCACTTGACTCTTCAACTCATTCTCCAGTGTCAGTGTGTCTTTTTTGAGAACTATTTATGGTTTCAGGGTCAAAACCCTGCTTCAGTTCCCTCAGGGAACTCATGGTAATCCCACTATATCTATCTTAATTTAATTAACTCTTACTACCTATGGTCAGCATGACCTGCCAAACTTGCCCAGCAGGATGTACTTATCATGCCTCAGGGTCACTGCTGATGGTGTTGATAACATCTTTCTTCTTCTCTTACCTACATATTATTCAGATTTTGTGAATCCTTCTTGTTAAATTGACTTAAAGATATATTGAAATCAGAATGCCTCAACATATACTTACAATAAATTGTAAATTGAGGAAAATTCTTGTTTCTCAAGTTCTATCACTTAGTTAGCAAATTCAGCCTGCACAATGCTCTCCTTTCTTTGACTTTGAGCAAGGAAAGTGTTGTAGGTGTGAAACTTGGGTGATAATTTTCTTCTTCTGTGTCTTTTGTTACTTCCCATGTTCTAGCCTTAAAAATAATATGATCTCTCAGCTCGTTAATTTTGCATGACTTACAACTTTCTTTAATATATCATTTTAGACCAAGAGAAATGTGTTCATAATCACTTGGTAAAGCTCCTTTGAATGATGTACTTACTTAATTCCTGGAGTGGAATTTTCTTTCTTTTCTATTTTATTTTTATTTAATTGATTAATTATATGTATTTTCTTATATTGTCATATAACCCAAATTTCTCCCACCTTATCATTCTTGAACTGATATTGGAGAGAGGGGCAGACTCTTTCTTTTTATCTAAAAAATCCTTTTTTCTGCTAGATTTTCCTAAACTAGCAAAAAAGCCTCTACCAGGCAGGAACCTTTGTTTACCCATAAGCCTCCACAGACTAGTTACCTTTGTTGTTTAAATACCTGCCACTTGCCCAGGCTTCCTTGAGTCAGAGGAAAAAATACTTCCAGTCTAACTTTAAGGATTCACTGTTACCTGCTGCTCTTGCTGTAATTTTCAAAGCCAGATCAGACACTTAAAGTAAGCAGACTATTTATTACTAAACAAAGTGATTACCTATATATGTACTACAAGGTAAATATGAAAAACCCAGCTACCCCACAATTGTCCAATACTGTCTTTCAGTCTCTGGTCACCTCACCACATGTCCAATTAATCTGAGTTCAACATGTGTTCTGAATGCAGGGCATTCTTATTTTCCTCCTTTGGTATGTTCCAACGTTCTCCAAGCATGTAGTCGAAGGCATGATGTTCTTCTTTTCCTTTGGCATTCTCTTGACTTTGAGCAGTTGAAAAACTGAGATTCAAGAACCAACAAAGCTCATTTACTTAGTCCTAACTCATAGCCACTACAAAACAGGTATAACAAACTGCAACACAAGTATAACAAACTGCAACACAGAGTTCAAACCTCCAAACTCCTTAGACTCCCTCCAACACATACTCAGCTTGTGCATGCTGAGGTTATGAGTCCAACAGCCTGGGCCAAGGTTACAAGTGGCTGCCTTGGCAATGCGGCCAAACTCACATCCCCTTCCAAAATGCCTGCCTCTCAAAATGGCTGAATCCTCTCCTTGTCCTAAACTCTTTTTATATCATTTTCCCCCTGTTTGTGAGGAACAGCCTTGTCAATCATATCACATTACCCACATTACAAAAACCTTATTTTCCTTCCCCCTACCGCTTTTTATCACTTGAAAGAAAAACTATGAATTCTAATGAAGGCCATCACCTCACCTTAGCATGTCTTCCTTGAGATTTATAATTCTAAAGCAACAGGAAATTAACTTCATTTTTTCTCTCGTTTTATCAATGTATGTATCAGTTATGTTAATGGAGGTACCCAGAGAATACCCTCCAAGAGAACCATCATCCTATTCACTTGTGCTCATCCCTCTCACCAGTTCATTCTCTCTCTAGCTTTACCTTTACCTTTCTGTATGTTTCAGTTCAGTTGTCAATTTGTTAATTTTGACATTTTTGTCTTTTTGTTTTGCCTATATTTCTCATATAATTAAGACCATCTGGTATTTTATTATCATTTACCTTATTCCCATTGGCATGATTCCTTCTAGCTCCATTTATGTTGCTGCAAATGGCAAAAGTTTGTTGTTTTTTGGTTGCTGAATAGTACTTCATTGCATAAATGTACCACAACTTTTGAACCATTTATCAGTTTCTGGGCATTTGGGTTGTTTCCATGTCCTAGCTATTCTAAACAGGGTTGTATTAAACATGAGTGCAAGTTTCAGTTTGAATTATTGTTTTTGTATCCTTTGGGTAGATTCACAAAAGAAGAATTGCTGGATCAAAAGGCCAGCTACTCTTTTAGAATCTCCAACCTCTTCTCCCTTCCTCTTTCATATGAACTACCTCCAGAATTACTTCCTTTAAGTGAAAATAAGACCCATCTCTTTCTTAATTGGAAAACCTTCTGTGATTCCATTATCATCCATAAGATGAAGCCCAGATGCCATAACTCAAAACTTAAGAGTCTGTTGATGTCTGACCCTCATCTGTTCCCCCAGTTTTCCTTCTGAATGCACCATTTACACCTTCTGCTAAAATTTTCCTAGAATGTGGAGCAGTGATGTCTCCCCTACCCCTTTCCTTCATCTGGTTCAAACCTAGTTGTAAAGATTCAGGGTGAATTTTGTTTTCTCCTTGCATCTTTCTTATCTTGCAATCAGAATCCAGCACCTCCTTTGTTCACATTCACTCATACTTTGTAAATTGTAGCCCTGTTTGTGTTCACCTATTGGTTTGGAAACTTATTTATATTTGGGTTGTATGTTATTTGTGAATATGTCATATTAAATGTAAAACAGTTCCTAATTAAATTTTTGGGTGAAGAAGACTGTTGAGGGAAATAAAGCTCTAACCCACAACATTTGCACAGTGACTAGTTAGAAAAAGTGAGATGTGTGTAGATACTGACTAAATTCACAAGCAACAGGCTACACAGCCCTTTTATGTCTCCTTAGAGATACACACTTATTAACTATGTCCTTCAACAGAATGTCAACTTCAGAGATTTTTCCAGGAGTGTTTACAAGGCATGCAGTGGAGCCAGAGGGATTCTTAAATCTTCTGTTCCTTTTTCTTACCTATCTCCCCACCACTGCTGACTGCTCCCCAACTTCCCCCACTCATGGGGGAGCCAGGGGCAGGTAGGAGACATCAAAAGCCTAAGGAATCCGATATGCAAAAGAAGCTAGCAGTTTAGCTCTTTTTCAGAGCAGATCTAGAAGAGGAGTGCTTTATGTTACAAAGGAGGATCCCAGGAAGTATTGAAAATGAGTTCACACTGACCTTAGAGAAGTATGATCTTGAAGAAATCCATCAGCAAATGAATAAAAAAGCCATTAAAATGAAACATATAATTTATAATCCAAGCACTGCATAGGGCTCAGCAGGAAACCTTATAGTTGTTGAGGAAATCTACAGAAGTTGGTATTTAGTACAAAGGATGTTAGAAAATTAAGGATGAGGAGTGGAGGCAGCAGAAGTTATGTAACAAGGTGGTTGTCTTTCTTGCACACACTGAAATCCTGGTAAACACTGTCATCTTGCACTCTGAGATTTTTTGCCACCATAGATAGAGAAAAAAAATTAAAAAGGGGGATGATCCCCAGGAAAAAGGGAGGTCTCAGGTTCTTTGTCCCATCCTAAGGAAGGGTGGAGCTGAGTTGAGAGAAAAAGAAGGAACAAAGACTGAAGAGACCAAGAGGGGACACAAAGGAGGTTCTTGGAGCAGAGATATTATCTAGAGGGGGCAAGGCTTCACCAAAAGTCTTTTTACTAGCTTTTCTAAACCAGAGAAAAATCTTTGCCTTTCTTTTTTTTAAATTTTTTAATTATGCAATTTATTTATATATATATTTCACATCCTTGTAATCCCTAGGGTTTACCCACGACCTTCCCTCCCTGACTGTTCTCCCCCCACCCCGTGTGTATTTCAGTTTGGTTGTTAGCTTGTTTTGACTTTTTCTCATGGCTTTTGGTTTATTTTTCCTATGTCTCATATATTACTGAAACCAGTTGGTGGCTGTCTTTTTCTTTCTGACTTGCTTTTCCTAATATGATTTCTTCTAAGTACATTCATGTTATCATAAAATCATCAAATTTGTCTTTTAATCTGAAGCAAAAAGGGCAAAAGTCTTTATTTATAATAAAGCTAGGAAAAAGGAGTTACTTCCCTGTTGTTTTAGAATTGTACATTTCAAGAAGGACATGCCAAAGTGTTGTACTAGCCTTCACTGGAATTCATAGTTTCCTTTCAAAAGGATAGAAAGGGACAAGTAAGGAATATAAGGTGTTTGTGATGTGAGATGATTGACAAGACTCCCTCCAAATAAGGGCAGGGAAACAAGAAGAGAGATATAAAAGAGACCTTGGAGAGAGACAAGGGAACAGCCATTCTGGAGGAGTGTGTGCACCTGGCCATGAGGGCCAAGGCAGACTAGGGCCTGTGACCTTTGACCTGGTGGACTTCTAGAGTTTGGAGATTTGAACTTCATGTTGGAGTTTATCATATCTAATTTGACTCAAATACATTTGGAGAGGCTGCATTTGGAGAGCTAGAACTGAGTAAATGGACTTTATGTAGATTCCTGTATCGTGAAGTTTTTCTACTGTCTAAAGGTGAGAGAATGCCAAAAGAGAAAAAAGAACATATAACATCCTGGATCTTTTGTTTAGAGGAAGCTAAAATATACCAAAGGAGGAAAAGAAGGATGCCCTGCATTTGAAACATGTGCTTTTGGAACTCAGATTAATTGGATGTGTGATGAGATGACCACTAATAACAGTTTTGGACAATGGTGGGGTGGGGTAACTGGAATTCTTATGTTTATTTTTTAGCACATATGATGGGGTAACTGGAATTTTACATGCTTATCTTGTAGTACATATATAGGCAGTCACTTTTTTATTTAGTAATAAATAGTTTGATGACTTAAGACTTTGGTCTGGTTTGGAAATTACATAGCAAGTTGGCTGCAGGTAGTGAAGACTCCAGGTTTAAATTTTTTTCCTTTGGTTTGAGAGAAAGAGCCCAGGGCAAGCAGCAGGCATCTGAATGACAAAGGTAACTAGTGTTGATAGGGTGTGCTAGTCCCCCCCCCCATTGTCTCCTGTTTAAGATTGCAGATTTCAAGAACAGGTATGCTAAAATGTGAGAATGACCTTAGTTGGAATTTCCCTTCAGGGAGAGGCAGGAGAAAGAAGTGAAATGGTCAAGGTGAAACAGGTTTCCTGGAAGGCAGGGAAATTAAGGTATACAAAGGGTGTGCTAACAAAGAGGATTCAAATTATGATTCATAGGCAATGTGGAGATCGGAAAGAGAGAGAGGTTCAATGGAGGAGAGATGGGAATCGGCCATCTTGTAAAGATGTGAGCCATGTGGACATGGCCAGGCCTGGGGGCCTGTAACCTTTGGCTGGTTCAGGCTGGCAGCATGTGTGCTGAATGCAGTTAAGGAGTTTGCAGATTTGAACTCCGTGTTGGAGTTTGTTTTGCTGAGTTTAACTTGTGTCTGTGAGAGGCTGTGCAAAAGACAGGCCTGAAAAGAAGGTGAACTTGACTGGGTCCGCTACCAATGATAGGGTGTGCCCCCCCCCACTGTCTCCTGTTTAAGATTGCAGGTTTCAAGGACAGGTAATGTTAAAATGGGAGAATGACCTTAGCTGAAATTTCCCTTCAGGGAGATGCAGGGGGAAGAAAGAAGTGTAACAGATTTCCGGGAAGGCGGGAAATCAGGGTATATAAAGGGTGTGCAAACAAAGAGAAGGATTCGATTCGATTCAGGGTTCGTTTCAGGATTCAATTGGATTGGGATTCTAATATGGAGAGGAGATGGGAATCGGCCATCTTGTAAAGATGTGAGCCATGTGAGCTTGGCCATGTGGCCACCGAGGGCCTGCAACCCTCGGCTGGCCCAGGCTGGCAGTATGTGTGCTGAATGCAGTTAAGGAGTTTGCAGATTTGAACTCCGTGTTGGAGTTTGTTTTGCTGAGTTTAACTTGTGTCTGCGAGAGGCTGTGCAAAAGTTAGGCCTGAGAAGAAAGTGAACTTTGCTGGTTTGGCACCATGGAGTTCCTGCTACCTGAAGGTGACAAGGAGAAGACAGCGTGGAAGACAAGGGGGAGCAGTCAAAGGAACATGTCTTCAAGCGTCTGGAGATGGACTCTGTCTGGACATTGGTGAGAGGATCAGGACTGAGAGACTGAGGATATTTGGGGCAATCTGGGAAAAGACTTTGGACAATACTGAGAAAGGTTTTGGACAATGTTGAAGTGTTCTGAGTCTTACATGTTTCTTTTGTAATTATTAGGATAATTAGAAATCACTTTGTTAGAAATAAATTAGTCTGCACTGCACTGATAGTCTTACATTGGTTTGGTATTTT
>PVHY01002051.1:72187-85792 GCA_004024945.1 Uropsilus gracilis | reverse complement strand
AAAAGTTTAAACTTGTTTTAAAGTTTTTCTTTTCTGCAGTTTTTGGAGCTGAAAGCAGAGAGCAGCTGGCTGGCTTTTGCATATCAATGGTAAAGGTGATCAGTGAAAATACTAATGAAGAGTGTGTAGCCTGCTTTGGAGAGAGAAGCAGGCAGATAGCTGTATCCACTTAAGGTTAAAGGTAGATGCAAAGGAACTGCTTGTAGCCTGCTTTGGAGAAAGAAGCAAGCAGATAGGGGTAAACAGTTAAGTAAAGACAGAAAGTCTCTTTTTACCCACTTTCACCATGAAGTTCCTGCTACCTGAAGACAACAAGGAGAAGGCAGCGTAGAAGACAAGGAGGAGCACGCCAAAGGAGCGCCCCAAAGAAAGATGTCTTTAAACATGTGGAGAGGAACTCTGACTGGCTGATTTTGGTGAGATGATCAGGACTGAGAGACTGAGGATTTCTGGGCAATCTGTGAAAGGACTTTGGACAATGCTGAGAAAGATTTTGGACAATGTTAAAGTAATCTGAGTTTTACATGTTTTCTTTTGTAGTAATTAGAAAGTCACTTTGTTAGAAATAAATTAGTCTGCACTGATAGTCTTGCATTGGTTTGGTATTTTGGTTGAGAAGGCTGGGGATGGTGGAAGAACCCACGAGTGTAGAGTTTAAACTGTGTTTTAAAGTTTTTTTTTCCTAAGTCTGAAAGAGGGAAGGAAAGCAGAGAGAAGCTGGTAGCTGATGTTTGCATATCAATAGTAGGCAGGTACAGTGAAAATGCTAATGGCCTACTTGTATCCTGCTTTGTGGAGAGAAGCAGGCAGAGGTGTTCAAGGTTAAAGTAAAGGTTAAAGGTAAATGGCCTGTTTGTAGCCTGCTTTGGAGAGGGAAGCAGGCCTGTATGTGTTTTAAGTTAAGTTGAAAAGCCTTTCTTTGGTCGCACACTTCTTTATACCCTGTTTCAGTGTGTTGGAGCTTAAGGGTTAAAAGAAAATCTTTTGCCCCTTTTGTATCAGATTGGAAGGTAAAAGTTTTTCTCTAGTTTAAGAAAAGTGGACAAAAAGGATTTTTAGTAAAAAGAGCTTGCCCCCCTCTCCCAATAACATTCATAGTAAAACCTTATACCCTCTCTACCTTTCTGTCCTGCTGAAGCCCAATGCTGGTCCCAAAGGCCATCCCCATAGCCACCTCCAAAATCATAAGTCTTTCATCAGCCTGGGCTGATACCTATGTGCCAAAATGCCAGCTCCTCTCTGCCACATCTGTCATGGTGACAACTGGGCCCCTTGTTCCCCCCCAAATAGAAGATCCTTGGTATCTCCCCCAAGTCTCTATTATCCTCTTTTCCTTGTTTCCCCTCCCTTTTGGGAGGGAAGCCTCTGTCAATCACTCCACACCACAAAAGCCTTGTTTTTCTTTTTCCTCCCCTTCTATCCTTCTGAAAGAAAACTTTGAATTTTCATGAAAGGCCATCAGTCACACCTTGGTTTAGTCAACCTAAGCTTTGTTCAACTGGAAACTGAAACAATAAAGTCAGAAAGTCAAACAGAAAGTCAAATCTCCATAATATTGCCACATCTTTCTTGAAATTTACAATACTAAAGCAAGAGGGAAGTATCTCCTGCTTCCTAGTTATACTCTTTCTTTCCAATGTTATTATCAATATGTAACATGAACTATGTTAATGACTTATGCCACTCCAACAGAGGGAGTTGTAAAAAAGCCAAGCTTCCATCCTGACCTTGGTCTTGTGCAATGGATTTGGGGAACATGGAGACACTTGAGACAGAAGAAGTGGGTGAGAGACCCGTGGAAAGGTTAATAATGGCAGTCTTTATTTTGATTTTGATTGTTTTATCTTGATTTTGATTTTGTCCCTTCATTCCAGATGTACCTGGCTCCTTCAACCCCTTTCTTATGGGTCCCTACTCAGAGGTGTCTTAGATGTGTGGTAAAGTTTTGGGTCTCAGCTGCCCTGTTTGGGGCCAAACCTGCTTGGATAAGCATTTACCCATGCAGGTATGGGTAACTTTGGGTGTTTCATGTGAAAAGTATTTTATCTAATCTTTCTCTTCTTTTTCCTTTATTGCACACAATTGCATTAAAACTTCCTTTTCATTGAAGGTCTTACATACTGGTATATAATTTGCCTTGTGGTGGATGGCAGATCCATTTAGAAGAGGTAGTTTGGGGGTCCTGGGTTACCCCTCATTCTACCTGTTAATAGTTATATATATAATAGTTATATGTATATATGTATATATATGTATATATATATAGATATGTATGTATATATAGATATGTATGTATATATATAGATATATATACATATATATATAGATATGTATGTATATATATAGATATATATATCTATATATAGATATATCTATATCTATCTATCTATCTATCTATCTATCTATCTATCTATCTATCTATCTATCTATCTATCTATCTATATACATAAAATCTCTTGTTGTTAGGAAGGGGAACTTGGAAGCAAATATGAGAAAAGCAGACCATCTTCCTTTTCCTTTCCCTGGGTCCTGCTCAGTTTCTGAGCAGAGTGAGAGAGGCTCAAATTCATCCAGGTGGCTTCCTAGCAGGTCTTTTGTATAATGTGATAGTTTGACCTGTGACCTTCACCCCCACCCCCACAGAGTTGAATAGGTTAAGGAGGAGCACCTGACAAGTTCAATTGAAGTCAGATTTTATCAACATTCTCTACTGAGAATGTCCCATAGTAATAAAATCAGATAAGCAATTTTGGCAAGGGTCTGGAGCTAAAGGAACTTTCCTATACTGTCGTTAGAAATGTAGACTGATCAAATCAACAGGGAAAACTATATAAAGTTTCTCAAAATATTGAAAATAGATTTTCCATAAGATCCAAAAATTTTATTACTTGGTATCTAGCCAAAAAATGCAAAAATGTTAATTTGAAGGAATATATGCACTCTTATGTTCATTATTACAATATTACAGTTTCACAATAGCCAAGTTATGGAAACAGTGTAAGTGCCCAACAACAGATATAGGAATAAAGAATATGTGGTCTGTATACACAATGAAATACTATTCAAGTATAAAAAGGTAAACTATTGTCACTTTTGACAATATGAATAGAATGGTAGGAGCCTATGCTAAGTGAAATAAGTCAGAAGGAGAAAGGCATATACCTTATGATTACACTCTTATATGGAAGATAAAGAAAGAAAGCAAAGGAACAGACAAAAGTAAACTAAAACAAATCCTTGACATCTGACTCTAGAACTGAAGCTACTAGAGAGGGAGTTTAGGGATGAAAGATTAGGGGAATTGGGAGTCAATGCACTATGGTGGAGGACAATGATACTCTGTCCTGAAGAGGTCTGACCTATCTCTCTAAATTTATACAGTATTGTAAACCAATGTCCATTAACCAATGTCACTTAATTAAAAAAAAGTCCCCCTAGTTCTTGAACTGAAATTTCCATGTTCAGTTCCTGAATATTTAAGACACTGAATACTTAAGTTGTATGAGTTCTTTGTGTATCTTTGTTATCAGAACCTTATTACTTGTTTTTTTTTTTGTTTTGTTTTGTTTTTTTTGAGACTAGGTCTCACTATTTTTGCCCATGGAACCGCAGGCTCTCATTGCCCGGGGTACCACGGACTCAAGCAATCCCCAGCCTCAGCTTCACAGGTAGCTGGGATTACAGGCGCGCACCACCACGCCCAGCTAATTTTTTGGAACTAGGTCTTGCTACGGGCCCCAGGCGGGACTTGACCCGTGATCCCTAGCCCTGGCCGCTTCATAGGCTGAAGCTTACAGGCATGAGCCACCGTGCCTGGCCAGAACCTTATTACTTGTGTGAAGAGCAAAAATTTTTTTCCCATTTGGTTGAGCTTCTTTTAGTTTTGTTTATTATCTCTTTTGCTGCACAAAATCTTTTTAGTTTGTTGTAGTTCCATCTGGTTATGTTTTCCTTCATTTTTTTGCCAGCTATAGATGAGTCCTGGAAGGGGTTTCTGAAGTATAGTTCTTGGAGAGTTTTGCCCAAGTTTTCCTCTATGTACTTTATGGTCTTAGGAATTATGTCTAAGTCTTTTATCCATTTTGATCTGATTTTTGTACAAGATGTGAGGGAATTATCCTGGTTTATTTTTTTGGCACACTTTAGTCCAGTTTTCCCAGCACCATTTACTGAAGAGGCTATCCTTGTTACAGTGTAGGTTTTTTGTCCCTTTGTTAAAAATTAGTTGACCATAAAGGTGTATGGCCACTTATTCTGGGCATTTGGTTCTGATCCATTGGTCTGATGGTCTGTTTTTGTTCCAATACCATGCTGTTTTGTTTACTATGGCTTTGTAGTAGAGTTGAAGTCTGGACTGTAATACCTCTGTTCTCTCTTCTGTTGATCAAGAGCATTTTGGATATTTGGGGTCTTTTGTTACAGCAACATGAATGCAGCTAGAGGGAATCATGTTACCAGAAATAATTTAGAAAGAAAAAGAGAAATATGGGATGGTCTCATTTAGATGAGGGGTACAGGGAAAAAAAACCAAACAAATGGACAAGAAAAATTATAACCACTAAGAGAACTGAAACATAAAGCAAGAGAGTGGAAGGAGGGTAAAATCAGGGGAGGGCACAAGAGATAAAGATAGTTCACGGGTGACAAGGTGATGGGAGGAACTTGGGGTAGACAATGATGTAATATATATGTATAATTAAAAATAAAATTAAAAAAGACACCAAATACTATAGCTTCATTTTGGTTAGGACCACAGGAAGTTATTCTGCAGCAAGAGAAAGATGGAGATGATACTCAGAGAGGAGTGCATCAACCTCCTGCCCAATGCATCAAACATGTTTGACCTGCCTGCAGGATAACCTCTTTCTTTATACTCAGGTAAGAATTCTTTTTCAAAAAAAGGGAGATATGGTCACATATAACAATTTCATTTTGTCTAACAGTAAGGAAATTGTAATGCTCAACAGAAAGTTATTTAACTAGTAAAAAGGAACTTTCCAAAGCATTATTATAATCTGGAGAAATGCTTATGTTATGTCAGATGGGGAAAATTTAGATGAAAAGTTTGGTGTGTATATATAAGTATAACCTTAAAATGTCAATAACATGATATGTAAAATTTATATAAAAATGCCTTCTGGGTATTTGTAGTGACTATCTCTGTTATTTATGCTTTTGTGTATTTCCAAGTCTTTTTTCAAATAAGACAAGTAAGTTTCTCTTCATAATAGAAATGTCTTATTTCATTTGAAGGCATTTTTTTTGGTGTATTGACTATTTTATGCATTATTGGCTAAGCCTGGAATGTAAAACAAAATCTATTGAAGATAACAGAATATTAATATTACAAGAAAACTTAGACATTTTTCTGTCTAGCATTTAAAAATATTCATTGGTCTCATAGATATCTTGAAAAGCTAATGAAAATGTGGCTCTTACAGAACAAATGTATATAAATATCTTAGAGGACTTTAGTTGTAAATTACACAGGCTTGCAAGGGATATAGATCAAATTACATAAAGTGACCAAGACATCTGTAGGTGAAGCTTGATCTAGTAATTCAACAATATGGCAGAGTTCTGGGTTTTTCTTATCCATTTCTGCTCTTCCTTCCTCTACTTCAACTTCAGCCTAAGACTGATTCAGGACAAATCTGGGGTTGCATACTTTTTCCTGCACTCCCAGTAAAAAAGAGTCTTTACTTCAGTATTTCCCCCCAAATCCTACCATCAGAGAGCCAGCTATTATTACCAAGATCATTGAATGTATCCAGGGACTTGACCCAGATCAGGAGACCCTCCATCCTCCCCTACATCACACTCATCTCACTGTAGACTTTGGACTCCATATTTTGGTGTTCTCAGTTTCATACTGCAGAGGGAACTACAGCTAGTATTTGTCCAATTCTAAGGATAATGGGAAGGCAGAGACCTATAATCTTTCTAAATCCCTTTCAGGAATGCTTAGGTTGAGGGAGGAGAGTTAGAGCTGTAGCTTTGTTGAAGAATGACAGCTGTGAAACCTGGGTGAGAAAGCTCACCTCTGACATTCCAGCTATGAAATCCATTCATCAGTGTGAGCCCTAAATGGTCAATTGCCCACTCCATTGTCCCTCAGTGCCTTCACACTGGTTGAAACAGTGTGTTAAACAGGTGGGTTTGTACCTGTTTCAAAAGCAATACCAACAGCGATCATTGATGATGGTGGTGGTGGTACCAATGATGGTAATAATGATGTAAATTTATTAGCTTCAAGTCTTTATAATAGAAACCCTTTTTAAACTAGATCAGAAAGAAAAGCCAGGTATTGGTTGGTGATTCCAGCATGGTGGCAGTGGCAGGTTAAGCTCAGAGGATTTCAGTTTGTGTCACTCTTTGGATGGTGGGATTGTTCATGGAACTAGGGGGCCTAGTTTACAGAGAAGATCTTGGATTTGGATGTGTTGATTGAATGCTGCATTAGAGACCTCAGGCAAAGAAGACACTCTTAAAGGACAGACACTAGAACTGAGATTTGAAAGATGAGCTGATCAAAGGCAGGAGTAGCCAATGTCAGCAGATGGAACATTCCGGGTAAAGGTTTTTAATTACTATAAGATATCTGAGGAGTTGAAGGATGCCTTTATGGTTGGGGTGATGAACAAGGAGATAATGGTCTAGGCTGAGGAAGTAGGGTAAGTAGAACCAGCACAAATGGAGATTTGAAGGGCTCTACATCCCATTACAAGTGCTTATGTAGAAAGAGAATCTACCGCACACAAATGGGTCCTTTAATTGCCTAAGATTTGCAATTCTTCCAGGAATGGGAAGGTTGTGAGGGATAGTATGTTTTCTGTCTCCATAGCAGAAAACAGTTCTATTATTTTAAAAAACAAATGGTTGAGTATTGTGGGCCAGGAAAAAAATGACTAAACCTCCAAAATGTATTCTGCATCAATGCTATTTATGATAATGATAACTATAGTTCATAGTGATGCATGATATTTTATTAGCAGCTGATGATGAACATGTTTCTTATGTAATCTAATATAAAACAGAAAACAGGTGTTAAAATTAGCTGTTGTTATTCCCATTTTACAGAATAGGAGACTGAGGCCTATAGAGGTTAACTAACTACCTGAGATCATGTTAGTAAGTAACATTTCCAGAAAGCTTATAGCCACTCTGTACACATTAACTTCCTTGATTCCAAAATATTTAACAAGGTCTCTGTGACATAAGTTGGAGTGTGAAAGTAGATAAAACATGTCATTTAGGTTTCAGGTTGGTCCACTTGCTGTACACTGGAACTTAGCAATTCATTGATGCTAATACCACATACACTGTGGGTTGCTTGTGGCCAGTGACTCTGTAAAACAGTGATGCTAAGGCAGGTCTTGGGATTGTGGAACTGATGGACAATAGCCCTTCAGGAACTATGCTTTTATTAGGGGGCTGGGCCCCCATTACTAGTAATGATGACTAAAAATAGCAGCTATTGTTCATTGGTGGGATAGAGACTTGGAGAAGGAAATTTAAGCCTTCTTGCGATAAGAAAGGATTAAGGGATTAGGGAGAAAACAGAGAAAAAGAGGGAAGGAGGCAGAACAGAGGAGAACAGGAGAGAAGAACAGGGAAGGAAGGTGCAGAGACAAACAGAGAGGCTGTACGCTTCAGAGCTGCTGGTGCCTTGTGGGGCAGCAGGGAGGGAAGGAAGCCAAGCTGTGGGCTTCTGTCCCCAGTCCTGGCTGGTGAGGAGCCTGGGGAAGCATGTTGAAGAAACTTGTGACTTGTATGAGCTGTCTTGGAAATGTGGTACTTGAAAACTTGGTTTAATTTTGAAACTGCAAAGCTTGGAAGTCTTGGAAAACTGAGGAGAGTTTGCTGTGTTGTTGCTTCTAATGTGAGATGTCTAAAGTGTTTGCTGTATTGCTGTATTGAGTAAGTTTTGTGGATGCCAGGACACTTTGGAGGTGAAAGAATGCCAGAGCTGTGTCTTTTGGAGAGGGATTGATGAAACCATCCTGGTTTTCCTCATTGAATTCAAATCTCCTGATTTTGGGCAAGGATCAATGATGCCATTTTGGCTTCTTCTGGCTTGCAGTGAGCGGAGTTGTGTCTTTGAAGAAGGAGTGGCGGTGCCATCTTAACTTTTTCATCCAACTTAAGGTTGGGCAGTCACCATTTTGTGGATGCACATGGTTGTTGCAGCTATGTGTGCTTTGGATTAGAGACTGGACTGTGTGGTAAGATTACCAAAGGGGTTCCCTTGTACTCCTCAGTGACTCTTGTCTAATTTGTCTTTCAGTAAGTTTTTTTTTTTTTTTTGCCTCTTTTTAAAAATTATGCCTCTTTTTAAAAGTTTATGTGATCTTGCTACTGCATGTGCAGGCTGGGAAGAACCTGGTATGTGACTGGCTTTTAAGGGGTCAGCTGCTCCTCATTGTATGTTTGGGTAAACACCCCATTTTGCCTTGTTTTTGCCACCCCATTTCACTTTTATTCTGCCCAACTTTCCAAGGACTGAAATACAGTCCAAGGCTCATTTACTCGGTCTTCTTCCTCTCCCTTCTCCTCCCTTCTTCCCTCATTACTGTTTTCTTTCCTGCCTTCCTTATCTTTCTCACCTTTCTCCTCCTTCCTTCCCTCTGGTTTCCATCCCTTCTCTCCCCCTCCTCAGTCTTTTCTCCCCACTTTTCTTTTCCCCCTCCCCCTCACCCACTCTCTGGTCTCCTACCTACAAGCAATAACCTACAAGACAGTCTCCTGTCCCTTCCAGGTTGCTGAAAATGTAATTCCTACTTAATCTCTTCAGGTCTAATCCATTGTCTAAGTTTCTAAGGTTGCCTGAACAAAATACCAAAAACTGGCTGGCTTAAACAACCTAAGTGAGTCATATCACTTTTCTAAAGGTCAGAAGTCTAAAATCAAGTTGTCAGCAGATTGTTTCCTTCGAAGTATGTGAGGGGCACTCTGCTCCAGCCTTCCAGTAGTAGGGGTAGCTCAGGAACCTTGAAATGTGAGTGGTCTTCTCCTTATGCCTTTGTATCAGCTTCCCTCTATACTTGTTCTTTTGTCTTTTGTTCATATTTCCCTGCTTTATGAGAACATAGTCATGTTGAATTCAGGCTCACCTAACCATTCACCTTGGTGATCTATGAAGTTCTTACTTGGAAAGAAGGTCACTTTCCCATGACTGGGGCTTAGGAGGGGACACAATTCAACCCACAGCAACCATTTTAAGATGTCTAACATGCAAGGGAATGCAGGAATTTCAATAAGTCTATTTATATTTAAGACATGCATCACTTCCAGAGTTGCCATTTGGCCTACGTGAATTTTGAGGATGGAAAATTCTGTATTCTTTAAACCATAACAAGTGCTAGACATATTTAAATTAATCTAATGGAACATAATTATACTAATTATATGCATTTAAAAATTGCATCAGAAATACCCTACAATATCAATTTTAAAGGACATCTATTTTAAGTTAATCCAGAGATAGGATAATTTCAATCTCTATTTTGAATAATAGTGACATTTTATTTGGTTTAGTTTTGCTTTACTAACTGGTCCATGGAATACAAACTTTCTGTGTGATAGAATAGATATTTTTAAAAGGGATATATTTCAATATGTTTAGGAAATAAAATAAATTAAATCTCTTTCGTGGAGATGAAAAACATCCATCTGACAAACATTTCCAGGGAGTATGCGTGTGCTGGGGGCAGTGCTAAGAGGTGAGGAACCAACCTCTGCCAAGACAGAACCCATGTCCTGCTGCTCCCTGTGCCCTGACAGGCTATTGTTTTAAGAAATGGGTCAGCAAACAATAGACAAGTAAATAAATGTACAAGGTGGATGAAAGAAACAGTAGAGGTTCTGAAGCCTTGACCCCAACATGGGCACTGTATTTGTTCATAAAATTTTCACATTGCCATTAGCTATGTCTGAAAAACACAGAGGTAAAAGAGGGCCTTAACAGGGTAAGAGTACTTCCTTCTTTTACTTTGTTGCAAATTCCCTGTAGGGAGGAGAAAATGAATCAACAAGATGTTGTGGAGAGGGAAATTGGACCCTCTGCTTTTCAGGAGGGGAGAGGAGATTAAAAAAAAAAAAGGATATTAAAAGAGCTGAGAAGATACTGGGAGAGAGAGAGACTTTTGGGGAGAGGAGAGACATGAGAATGGCGGGCCCATAGTAGAGTAGCCCATGAACAGGCCGAGCAGACGCCCACTGGAGGAGTTAGCTGGTGGTGGCAAGGAACCATGGTAGCTGGTAGAAGAGTGGCTGGTCTTCAGAGTATGGCACCACACCAAGGTGGCATGGAAAGCTGGTACCTGGAGATAGCCAGGGATTTGGAAAGCTGATTTGTGCATCAGCATTTGTTGAAGAAATTCAAAGAGCCCTGAAGAAGTGAAGCAGCTCGGAATGCTGAAGAGAAGAAACAAAGAGAAGATGCTGGAAAAAGACTGAACTTTGCAGATGCCTGCCTCAGGTTTGGAGGGGCATAGGGGCACCATCATGGACATGTCTTTGGGATCTTTGGGGATAAAAATGATGACTGGGTTATGGTAACTGGACACTTGTGGCTTTAAGGAGTTTTTGTTTTCTCTGTTAATTTTCCTTGTAAATAAAACCCTGTTGTTAAATTGCATTTGACTGGCAACTGCTATGTATGCGTGGGTGGTATGAATCTGAGGGTACCTGGGTGGCAGAAGCTGCATTTAAAAAGTGCTGATTTTTTTCCCTTTGACTTGTTGGTTGGAGGCTTCTGCCCCATTGGCACCTAATTTCAGTTCTAGGTAAGGACCAGTGTAGACTGTACACTTTAGCTGGGGTGTGGAAAAAGCTTTCTGAATGAACATGTTTCTGCTGAGATCTGAAAGTGGGGAGAGAAGAGTCAGTCATACAAAGAGCTGAACAATTACTAGGAGCAGCAGTGCTGAGAAACACTTGGAGACAGCGAGACTGGCAGATGGGAAGTGCTGTAGATTGACAAGCATGGTCAGTGTGGGGTTTAGAGGTGAGTGGGGTATTGGAGGTGAGTGGAAAATGGTGGTGAGCATGGGGAATAGAGATGAGGGTGGGAGTTGAAAGGGGAGTGAGGGATTAGAGCTGAGATTGGGGAATGGAGGTGAATTTAGGATTGGCGGTATCAGGATTGAGGGATGCAAGGAAACTGCGTTAAAATCAGGCTTGTTTTTGACTTTCACACAAAGGAGAGCCCCTAATTTTAAGATGTCAGCAAATAACAGATGGACTGTACATTTGTACTAGTGCATCAGTTATATGGCTAGGGCACACAGCAGTGTAAAGGGTCTAGGTGGTAAGCAGTTGCTGCTTGGCCTCTCAGAGTTGGAGTCTCTTTTTCTGTCTGCCTTCCTGCCTGTGTGTATGTTGTCTCTTGTCTCAGAAAAAAGGCAAATTGGATATATTACACAGGTTCTGAGAATTTTCTTCTATTTGCCTAAATCAATATGAACCTGCCTGGCCTGGCCTGGTTGCATGACACACATGCAATTCTTTGCAATAAGGATTTCATAAATATTGTTATTTTTATGATCATTAAAAACCTAAAAATGTCAACCTTCTGACTTCCAACCTCAAATCATCTTTAGCATGAGAGAAACAAGATGCTTTTGGGACAGTTTTTTTTTTATTGAGTAAACTCATGAAAGCAAATTATGTATATAAAAACGTTAAGAACTAGTTTCCTAAACAAGACATTTCATGTCTGTGTCACAGTGAAATAGTGCCATGGGATGATCCATTTCTGCATTCTTTACCTGAGTGTTTTTTCTGGCTGCAGAACTGTGACCAGGTTAGTATATGGTACGCTCACCCTCCTTTGCTTCAGGTGTCAGATATTTTCTGGGTGGGGCTGCAGGTGTTTTTGTGCAGGCAGTTTCTGATGTCATCAGTGCTCCTCCACTCTGTCCCAGCACTTTGGAAGGTGCAGGCGCTCTTGCTGGTGGCTTGTGATGAGGCTGGAGACCTTGACATCTGTTTCCTAGGCACTGGCTGGCTGCATTGACCTAAATGAGTATTTATCCAGAGATAGCAGGACTCTATCTGGTTGATAGCATAGGTGATAAAATTGCCAAAATAGATGAAATGGCAGGGAATTCAGCAAATAATCATCATTTCTGTACTTTCAAACAGAAACAGAATCGTTGACATAATTTTGGTTCCTTAAAGTATTTTTTAAAACCTGCCTTGCCTAAGTGGATTTAATGTGGTTCTTTTTTTTTTCTCCTGACACTTAGCAGCTTGGGAAAAAAGAAAACTTAATTGCAACATTTATGTCTAATTGCTGGGTGATGAATGCTTGAGGAATTTTTCTTTTGCAGACACCAAAACAAAACAAAAAAAAAAAGGCGCATACCACAATCAACATTTCTGGGTGAAATGAGAGCTCCTCTCCCATATCCTGTGGGGGGAGCATTTTGGTGTTAAGTGCTTGCCACTTCATTTTTCATTTTCTAAAATATGATTCCAAAGAAACTTGCTTCAACAAACTTGTTGCAACAAATGTTCTCACTCACAGTCAGTTCATGCCACAGACAACCCAAGCATCCCACATCAGAATAGGGGAGTCTAGTCAATAAAATTTGCCTGCACTTACCTAGTGTCCCATAGCAACTGTGACCAGGTCTCCATGAGCCCATATTTAGGGAATAAGACTGAGACTGCATGTGAGATAATTATGGAACAATTCAAGGCATGGAAGTGAGTTAGAGTTTCCTAAAGTTTCAGTCACTGATGCGATAGGGTGTGCCCCCCCCCCTTGTCTCCTGTTTAAGACTGCAGATTTCAAGGACAGGTGTGCTAAAATGGAAGAATGACCTTAGTTGGAATTTCCCTTCAGGGAGATGCAGGGGGAGAAAGAAGTGAAATGATCAAGGTGAAACAGGTTTCCTGGAAGGCGGGAAATCAGGGTATATAAAGGGTGTGCAAACAAAGAGGAGGATTCGATTCAGGATTCAAATTGGAGATTCGAATATGGAGACTGGATAGAGAGAGGTTCAGTGGAGGAGAGATGGGAATCGGCTATATTGTAAAGATGTGAGCCATGTGAGCTTGGCCATGTGGCCACCGGGGACCTGCAACCCTTGGCTGACCCAGACTGGCAGCATGTGTGTTGAATGCAGTTAAGGAGTTTGCAGATTTGAACTCCGTGTTGGAGTTTGTTTTGCTGAGTTTGATTTGTGTCTGAAAGAGGCCATGCAAAAGTTAGGCCTGAGAAGAAAGTGAACTTTGCTGGTTCGGCACCATGGAGTTCCTGCTACCTGAAGGTGACAAGGAGAAGACAGCGTGGAAGACAAGGAGGAGCAGTCAAAGGAACATGTCTTCAAGTGTCTGGAGATGGACTCTGTCTGGACATTGGTGAGATGATCAGGACTGAGAGACTGAGGATATTTGGGCAATCTGGGAAAGGACTTTGGACAATGCTGAGAAAGGTTTTGGACAATGTTAAAGTATTCTGAGTCTTACATGTTTCTTTTGTAGTTATTAGGATAATTAGAAATCACTTTGTTAGAAATAAATTAGTCTGCACTGATAGTCTTGCATTGGTTTGGTATTTTGGTTGAGAAGGCTGGGGATGGTGGTAAGAACCCA